>KV458887.1:0-111093 GCA_001662605.1 Pseudogymnoascus sp. 05NY08
GCTTGCCCCGTAATGGTCGACCTTACCCGTAGCGATGCACGAGTGTAGCGGAGGACTAGGAAATCAAGAGGTGGTTCTATTGAAGATCTAAAACTACAGAAGAAAGAAGAAGAGAAGTGGGCGAAGCCTAGAGGTCTAGCTTATAACTACGGACCTGAAACGGGTAAGGTTTGAGGCTGTTACGGATGGTGTTTTAGCATTACCCCTTACGGGTAGTCCGTAAGGATCCGCGACGGTCCGTTAGAACCCGTAATCACATAGCATCAGTTGCATGCTCGTGACATGTAGATCTACTCCTGTCTATTACCTAAATCTACCCTAACCCTTAAAATCCTACCCTACTACCCTATAGTGTTAGTGCTAGGCGCTACCCTATAGGTCTAAATGTACCCTATATAAGGAGGCATCCTTACACCTATCCTACCCTATTTAGCTTTTACTATAAATTTATATTAAGAAGAGAACCTATACTAATAAGAGAATTATCTACTATAAACATCATTAGCTTATTAATGTAAGGATGCCTCCTTATATAGACTAGTTATAGATAAGCATATAACCTTTAGGTAACTTAGAGTAGTTATAGTTCTATTATAGAGGTTAGCTAACATATAACTAAGTAGGAGTAGTTTTAGGTATTTAAGGAAGAGGACTCTTAGAGTGCTCCCTTTATCTTTTTTATATCTTTTATTAAACCTATAAGATAGAATCTAGTAGCCTTACTAACTTATACTCTTATATATAGCTACTATAAGCTAGGTCCTTATATTCTTATACTATTAGAATACCTCTCTTATATCTATATGCTTAACTTTAGTACTACTAGAGAGAGAACGTTATTTAATTTAACTTAATACATTCTATTATTTAGATGTTATCTACTTAAAGTAGCCCTATAACTATACTAGGGTATTATATACTTCTTTAGAGAGGGTTTTCTATCTTATAGTACTAAGTAAGTCCTTAAAAGTAAATAAAGAATGTTATAGATAGTAGAATGTAAAATCTAGACATAGTAGGAGTATGCCTTTTATGCCATTTTTAAGCTTACTCTTACTTACTCTTACTTACCCTTACTTACCCTTACTTACCCTTACTTACCCTTACTTACCCTTACTTACCCTTACTTACCCTTACTTACCCTACTTACCTTTACTTACCTAGGTACTAGATTATCTATAGCTATCTAAAGTTATAGTATATTACATTTATTACGTCTTAATATAAGACCTACTTTGTACATGTTAACATAGCTGCTATTAGGTAGTTAAGGGAGACAACTAGATTATTATAAGGCATTAAAAACTTAAGGGCAGTAACGCTTACCTGCTAGTCTAAATGGCACCGTCCTAAGTATTAATCCACTTTAAGCTTAAGATCAGTAGATTAGTAGTTAGGTAGGTGACTACTAGCGAATACCCACTATTGTATGTTTTTTGTCATTTTTTTTGCTGTCTTATTTGTTGCATCTTTGGCATACCGCTAAACACACGCGCTCACAACAAAATCGAAGCCAGCCAAACATAAACAAGGATATATTTTCTACAACTTTCCAATAAATAGCAAATATTTACCCCCCACCCCCCTAAGCATGCTGCTTCTTCTTCCTCCCCCTCAACGCCTTAACCCCCTCCCTCACCCCCTCTCTCCCCTGCTCGGCAGCATCATCCAACATCCCCCCCGCCCTCTCCTTAACCTGATGTTTCTCCGCCTCATCCCTCACATCCTCCATCACATCCCCCCCCACACTCGTCCCATGCAACCAATCCATGAACCCCCAGGGCGCAAAGTTTCCCCTTCCACGACTCTGCATATGCCGATCCTGCCGCCTCGCTATGCCGCCCAGCATGATGCCGGGGAGCGTGGCGTAGCCGGATGCGACGAGGGTTTCTTCGAGCGTGGTGAGGGAGAGGAGGAGGAGGTGCGTGAGGATGTGGGGGCGGAAGAGGAGGGTGGGGAGGTAGAGGGGGAGGAAGTGGAGGAGTAGGTACGGGAGGGGGTGGTCGTAGTAGGCGGTGAAGGAGTAGGGGGCTGTGATGGAGTGGTTCCAGTTTTTGTGGAGGGTGGAGAAGGTGTTGGGGTGCGCGGGGCGGTGGAGGAAGCGGTGGATGTAGTATTGGAGGACCTGGGGGGGTGTTAGTGGTGCATCATAGGGACAGAGAGGGGGCGGCGTACTTCTCGGATGACAAGTCCTCGGAGGACGTCCTTTGCTATCGACCACGGCATTGGGAGCGTGGTGGTAATCTTCATGGCGCTGCGCATGTGGAATACCTCAGTGAAGAGGAACTCGACGGCAACCTGTATCCCGACGGACAGAAGTATATTGAACAAGCTGACCCCAATAACCTGCCACCACGGCGGCGTTCCCTTGCTCTTTTTCGCGCCTTGCACGCCGCCGGTCCGGGTTGGTAGCGCTGGAGCGCCCTGTATCTTGAGGCCCACTGCCAAGCTCGGGATGATAGTGTCGAAGAGGAGGAAGAAGGCTGCGGGGAGTATGAAGAAGAGGGCGCGCACGGCGAGGGTGCCGATAACCTCGACGCGGAGCTGCGATTGCGTGAGGACGAGGGTTGACCAGGTCATGTAGAAGAATAAGAGGTTGAGAGAGGTCGAGTAGGTGCCGAGTGTGGGAAGGAGCAGGTAGCCCACTGCTGGAAGTGAGAGTAATGCGCCCATGGTGTTGGAGGGCTGTTAAGCCGATAATACGTTGATTTGATAAGTTGAGACACTTTATGCGACGATGATATATGCACGCAAAGAAAGATCACTCACTCTGCCCTCATATATATACCGGCATTGTTATATATATATTGTATGTGGACCCTCAATGGGTTGATAAAATAACAAAGACATGCTCTATGACGACATAACTTTCAGACTTGCTTTGAGCTTACATTCTTGGACGGCCCAATCAGAAAGAGCTTAGAGTTGGCCCGTGCATATCGACGAAAGCGGTCAGTCAGGGGAGAGTGAAAGGGAGACGGCAGAATTCCGGCTAAAAAGGGTCTCACCGCCTTCCCGTCCTGCCCCAAGGGACAAGCCGCAGTCGCGGTACTCAGCTCAGCCCAATTTAGGCTTAGTTTCCCACCCCCAAAGCCCCAAGGACCCTGTTCGTGCACGTGCCTCTCCGCATCGATCCAGCTTCCCCGTGATGACAGTAATAAGCAGATTCTCCGTCAGGGGCAAGCTCCGACCTGTTCGTGGGAGTCAAATTAACAGTGCACACTCCCTACCACTCTGCGATTGTCTATTGTCTTCTACCCTCCCACCTTCCTTCTTATATTTTATCCTTTTTGTCGCATTCCCTGTATCATTATCGACCATCTTCTCCCTGGAGTCCCTTGCCTCCTGATTATATTTTACCATTCTCAATTCGGTCGCGGAAAGTCTCGCTGAGTGACAGGTCGCGCGTGAAAGCGGGATCCAACTCCTATCCATCTCCGAGACATTCACGGCGTGAGTCTCCCCCATTGTCCACTTTCGGCCCTTCCCCTCTCTTCTTGTCATCCCACAAACCCTCTCCTGAAAGTTAAAACTGACCAAAGTTATCCAAACAATAGCTTCTGTCGCGCGCTGTGGTCGCCTTGTTACCCGATCGAAATTTAACGCATAATGCGCTCGGGCGTTTAGAACTCTCTTTTGACCGACTTCGCACCTGCACGCCCTTGGTTAGGCCTGGTAGGATACACAGGGTTCTAACGAATACGCGACACACTGCAGACTGCAGATGCAGTGAACCGACCAACTGAGATTACAGCGGGAGCAAAGGGATAACCGTTGACGCCAAACGAACCACCCAGTGTGCCACCAACTAGCCAATATGGCTCCTCCCTCCACCCCCCCGCCCATTCCCGAGCGTACAAGGTACGAAGGGAAATATGAGGGCCGAAGAGGATCGCTTCCTCCTCCGTCGTTAAAGCTTCGCGCCACAGACGGGAATCGAGTACATGTCCACCCTGCTTCTCCAGAGGTCATCTCGAGCCTTATTACGTCGCTGTCGATCATCTCATCACCCGCAAACCGACTATTCGAACTCCCAGGCGTCGCGCACTCTCTACCTAATTCTCCATATGCCACACAAACCACCTTCGACCCTATCGATCGCTTGCTCCAGAATGAGTCGAGCCAGGGCGGCAGTTTTGGTATCGATTATGGCGCATACAACCAGTCCTCTCACAACTATGCAATGAATGAGCTGCCTCTGGATGAAATGTCTGCGACTGCACCAGTTATCCGAACCGCCAAGCCTCCGTCTGGGTTCTCAGCGTTGACAGCTCCCAAATCACCTAAACCCGACGGAACACCGATTAAGAACTTGTTGAGAAGCTCAAGGCCGACGTCGCGAGAATCTAGCGGAGACGACGCTCTGAGCATTGGAAGCGTGTCGATAGAGCCCGGTTCGCTTCCACGAGACCTGAGGAGGAGGCGCTCCTCAGATAGCTGGGATAAGAAGCAAGGGAGGCATAACAAGGGGTTACTCTACATGAGCTCCAAAGAACGGATGCGTGAATCTGAGAGAAAGCGCTCATCATCCAGTACCACGAGAGGGTCGGGAGTAGAACGGCTTCCAAAGCAAGAATTTGATACGAAATCATTCATGTCTGAAGCACCAATAACGGAAGAGCCGGTAGTTGAGCAACCGGAATATCTCTGGAACGACTCCGCCGCACCCAGTCCGTCGATTGGGCCAGATAGCTCTATGAATGGGACCAGCAATGGGGGGATCGGATCAGGGCGGTATATCCCCACGCGGGACTCGTCATTGCGGAATAAGAAGCGCGCACCCCACAGCGGCAGAAGCTCAAGGCAACCGGCCCCAGAGCTTGCTGATGATACCATCAAGGAGGTTGACGAGCACTCAAGTCCAGTTATAGACAAGGGTGCCGAAAAGTATGGCAAGTCGGAGGCCAGCTTAGCAGTACAGAAGCCCAGAGAGCAATCGGCAATCCCACCGCCAACCTCCCAGAAACCAAGAACAGGCGGCGAACCAGACAGGAGTCTGTATGCGGACCAGGCGACGGGCCAGTTCGTTAAAGACGACGGGGCACCATCGCCAAATGTCACCCAGCGTACATCTCGCGATAAGTCCGAGCAAGCGCAGAATAAAGCAAAGAAATCTAGTGGAAGGCTAACGCCAGATCCATTTGAGAGACTTGCAGGTAGACGAGACTCGAAGCGGGACTCTAGCAAGGCCAAACGTTCATCAGGTTACCAGAGTGGTGCGGAGGGCGACAAAGTAGAGAAGCATCGCAGAACATCGTCAAACCCAAAGAAGGATGCACAGGCAACTGATGGCAAGGCCAATCGCATGAGCACAGATGCTCGCCCAACAAGTGCAGATTCTATCGATGATGCAGTGGATGCCTATCTGTGCTCTCCAAGATTATCACACAAGATTACGCATCCACAAACGGGACGAGTCATTTCGTTCTCTGAGGTTGGAGACCCCGAAGGATTCGCTGTGTTTTGTTGTGTCGGAATGGGATTGACAAGATATATCACCGCCTTCTACGATGAGCTTGCCCTGACGCTGAAGTTGCGTTTGATTACCCCTGATAGACCCGGTGTTGGTGAGAGTGAGCCTTATACGGACGGAACTGCCACACCGCTTAGCTGGCCTGGTAAGCTTCCCTTTTCACCGTCGCTCTTGCTATTCTAACAATTCTTTAGATGATGTATACGCCATCTGCCAGACTCTTAAAATCACTAAATTCTCCATCCTGGCTCACTCCGCTGGTGCAATCTACGCCCTTGCCACTGCTCTCCGCATGCCACAGCACATCCGGGGCCGCATCCACCTCCTCGCACCTTGGATTCCTCCGTCCCAGCTCAATGTTTTCGGCGGGCAGCAGGTCATGCCTCCAGCCAACTCTATCCCAACATCACAGCGCATTCTCCGTGCCCTCCCCACGCCAATCCTCAAAGCTGCCAACTCATCATTCATGTCTGCCACAAGCAGCTCCATCACCTCAAGCCTACCAAAGCAGAAGCGCAATAAACGCAAGTCGACCACTGCCAAAGACGCGCCTACGATTATTAGGTCAAACGTCGTCGCTGTTGGTCCTGGCGATAAGGAGAATGTCGGTCCACACTCAGATAAATATGGACCGGTGAAATCAGGACAGGGGCCACCTCTTCCTCGCGCTGCCAATAACCCTCCCGACCTAAGCAGCGAGGCTGCGATTTTGGCGGCAGCCGCTATGTCGGCGTCGAGCAAGGAGAGGCAGACTACCTACGACACGCGCTTGACGCATGCCATTTGGGATCTGGCAACCAGCGGGGCCAACCCCGCGGTAGACCTGCTGGTGTGTTTGGAGAGGAGACATACGATTGGGTTCCGGTATGTGGATATTACGCGCGCGGTGGTGATTCACCATGGCAGCAAGGACACGCGCGTTCCAGTTGAGAATGTGAAGTGGCTTGGGAAGATGATGAGGAGGTGCGAGGTGAGGATATTGGAGGGTGAGGGCCATGGGCTCATGGCTAGTGCACAGGTTATGGGTGGGGTGCTTATGGAGATCGCGGGGGAGTGGGATGATTGGATGAAAGTTGTTGAACGTAAGGGTGGGAATAAGGGAGAGGAGGCTGGACGGAGGCTGAGGGAGAGTCGGAGTGTTAGTGCCTTCCGTTAGGGGTATTATGGAAGCATCCTTTTTGGATACGATGGATGATGGTGGGTCAGATTGATGGTTATCTCCTGGCCTGGTCAGGGCGTTGCTTTTGGGGGTTGCTATTGCTGGATATTGGGACGGTTAATGTATGATACAATGGGGAGGCATGTAGGTTTGTCACAAACCGAGGAGAGGATATAAGTCAGCTATAGTCATATAATGATATTTACACGTTACAAATAGTTGTTGTCTTATAGTTTGTATCTTCAAACGTTTCATAGATCATATGAAATTGTATGTGGTTGCGTGAAAATATATATGGGGCAGAGCTGCCTTAGGACCCCGTTGACTTTGTGGGGCATGGTGGGGTGTTTTCACCAACGTTTTTTTGAAAACCGCAGGAGCTTGGCCAGTGCAGCACATTTTCAACGGCGATCATAAGAACCTCAGGTGCATCATTTACAAGCTTGATATCAAATAAGCTTTCTATATACCGTACTACGTTATGCATATCTGCAATCGATCAAATTCTTCTTCACAACGCGACATCAAGTCGCGCCTGCAATGAAAAAAATATAGGCCTGTCAGACATCCATCACCACCCACCCAATCCGCGCGCCCGAAGGCAGACCGCGAGACCGGGACAAGATCATCACCACTCTCTATACAGCACCTCTTGCGAGGCAACCGCCACGCTTGCGCGCAGTGCGAGAGTCTAAGGTATCACTCTTGGGCCGTGAGGAGATAAGTCATCAACCAGGTTGGAATCTGTGGCTTTCGTGAGAAACACAGTATGGGGATGTTTACTAAAGAAAATGATTCCATCTGAGATGCTGTTAGCTGGTGTTCAAACGTATTGTGTGCCCGACACTGCCAGTTGTTGTGCTGGAGTGTGGTGAATGTTGTGGGGGTAAACTCACGAAGTAAAATCGACATGAAAAGAAAAGGAAGAGTTTCTGAGGAAGTCGGAGACTTTATACAATTGTCGCAGCCGCTAGCGCGGGCACTAGCGTGGAAAAATTGTTGGTGGGTCAAGATCAGGTGATCACGTAGCGCGAGTTGACAGAAACGAGAATCACGCTAGTCCTAATTCGGATTCTTCGCAGCAGCTCAGAGCTTCAAGCATAACGACAAGAATTGCCTACGAAAGCCATTATCATGTTTCAATTTGACGCTGGGAAGAAGGAGAGGGAGACATGCTTTGTGACTCATGGGGCAATGGGTCACTTGGACCCGGCGCAGCCGCCTGTGAAGAGGAAGCCTTACTCGACGATTTTGGCTGTGCCATTCGTACATAAGGTCTAAGCAACATCTGGTTCAAGATAGAATTATACTAACACGGTTATAGGCTGAGCTGATCTTGCCGCAAGAGTTATATGAAAGTATCCAGAGTGATATGGACAGTAAATTTTCAGTGCCAACCTATTCGCGTGTTATCCTGCCGCTCGCCGAGTTGCTATCCGGAGACTTTTTTACAGAGTATATTAAGAAGGGCAATGTTCTCATGCTCTCTGAAGGGAAGCAGGGGGTCAATGATGTCTACTCGTTACGGGATGGTGTTCTGACCTTAGCTCTGGAGAAGGAGAGCTACGAGAGGGCAGGCTTGGCTGGGGAGCCGGACGGCGCGAAGGGGAACAGAGGTGCTCGAGCAAGATGGCTTGTGGAGATTAACCTGCGCCAACCTTCGATGCTACATGGGAAAAAGGGTTTTGATAGGATAGTCTACGCATTCAAGAACGTGTTGAACAAACCCGTCACATGGCTGTTTTGCAATTTGGAAGGCGAAGGTCTGTTACTTTTGTCTATGAACTTAACCATGTGGCTAACATATATACAGCTCCATCTCCCGACCCATTGGCCAAACATTTTCCCGTCAAGATCAGCTGTCCCCCAAGTATAACTCGTGGGCCAATAGTTAACATGCCGAATATCAAGCCACCAACTAGCTTGGGAGGTGACGAAGGAGACGACTTTGGCGAGTTCGCAACTGATTTATATGAATGGCTATCTCTCATCTCCTTGGAAAGCCCCCGGGTTGATGTTAACGACCAGATCGACCCTTTTCTATCACGATACACATCACCTCCATCCGATACGCCTGAAGGGGAGAATCAGGCCCTGGTGAAAGTCACCTGGAAAGGCTTTATGTCTTCATCTTGGGCACATAAAACCTTCGTGTCGGCCGTGCTTGCAGCAACGACAAAGTCCTGGTTCTCCTTTTCCGTGTCTGGATTTCCAGACAGTTTGCCAGCCACCTCCAGAGATTGTACCATATCGAAGATACCAGGACCCTCATCAGAATTCATGCTCTGGGAGGTTGAGCACAATTGAACATATCTCTTCAATCCGTGCGTTGGCGTACGTCCCTATCCGCTGGGTTTACTTGGCCCCTAAACGCCTCGGTGACGAGTGCTCTTAATTCCGCTTGGCCAGCTTCGTCTTGGAAGTCTTCTCTTGCAGCCAATTCTTCGATCTTCCTCCTGAATTCTTGGTCAACCTCATTATCACCGATATCTTCCGGTGCCATGGTGCCCATGTCAATCGAGATTCCTGCTGGCAACGGTGGAGCCTGTCCGATCAGTGGTGCCAAAGGCGCATCGGAGCTGCTGCCATTCGCTTGTGTAGTGCTATCTCCATCCGCGAAAGTTGCAAGATACGCAGCAACTTCGGGGAAGTCATCGTCTGCCAGGATCGATTGCGCGGCGGTCTTTCCTTCGTCGCCTGTGATCTTTGGATCGGCACCAAGCTCTTCGACAAGGGCCTTCGCAGCCTCGACAGTCTCGGCAACAAATAAAGCCGTCTCATTGTCCTCATCTCTAATATTAACATCGACTTTGAACTCGTTGACCAGTGTTCGTAGGAGGTCTAGGTGGTTGTAGGACACCGCGGCGTGAATCAAGGAGTATCCATGGTCATCTTGGGCTGATGCAAGGCTGGGATTGGCGCGTAGGAGCGGCAGGAGCTCGGGCGAATTATCAGCGGCCAGAAGGAATGGGTTAGACATCGTGAATAGTTTAATGACAATGTCGTGCTGGTTTTCTAATTTTAGTTTTCGTGAGGTTGGTGTTGGTTGGTGACTGTTGCGGCCAACAAAATTTACCCCGCCAACAAGGCTGACAAGGCTCACTAGCGCAAGTCGCCTAAAATCACCATGACAGGCACTGGGAACAACATTGATCAGATCCAACGGATGTTGGTTTGTGATTCATACCGCTTTTCATATTGCAAGGGGCGCGGTAAAGGTTGTGGATACTAGAAGCCTCTTATATCCATCTTCTTTCAAGTTATATCAAGCCCTTTGCTTATTTTTACTTGAAATTCCATTTTTGGGAATTTAATATCCCCCACTTCATTTATTACGCCTACAAATTGGCTAGAACTTGCCCATACACGCCTTCGTCACCTTGTGACAAAATGACAGACCAGGAGATTGTACCCTTCGTTGCTCAGGATATACAAGAAATTGGAAGCTTTCTCAAGGTTCTAGAGTCACATGCCAAAAAATGGGTTGGAGTGTCACGTTCAAAGAAAACGTTCAGTTGCAAGAAGAACGCCTTCAACGTGGAGAACTCTCCTGACAAGCTAGTTGTCGATTCCTGGCGCTTTCAGGAATGGGATTACAAGCGTGATGATCTCCCAACATACGCAAGAGGACTGTTCACATATCACACCAAGGACAACCGCCCAGAGATTGCCACTCGCGGCTATGACAAGTTCTTCAATACGGAAGAAGTAGAAGCAACAAAATGGACCAATATTGAGCAATACACCAAAGGCCCATATGAGTTGAGTCTCAAGGAAAACGGATGCATCATCTTCATCAGTGGTCTGTCTGATGACTCCTTGCTGGTTTGCAGCAAGCATTCGACTGGGCCACGTGAGGACGCGAACCTTAGCCATGCCATGGCAGGCGAAGGATGGGTCGACAGGCAACTCAAGGCCATAGGGAAGTCGAGGCAAGATCTTTCCCGGGAGTTGAGGAAGAGAAATGCCACTGCAGTCGCGGAATTATGTGACGATGATTTCGAAGAACACATCCTTGCATATTGCGGAGATTCTGCTGGATTGTATCTACATGGAATCAATATCAATATCCCGGAGTTCACGACTTACTCTGGGCCACAAGTCCAACAATTCGCCAACGACTGGGGATTCAAGCGCACAGATTTCCTCGTCCTGGACGAAATCACTAAAGTCCGATCATTCCTCGAATCGGTGGCAGAGACGGGCTCGTACAATGGACGAGACGTGGAAGGATTTGTTATTCGATGCAAATCAAATTTTAGGTCCAAAGAATACCAAGATTGGTTCTTCAAGTATAAGTTCGAGGAGCCATACTTGATGTTCAGACAGTGGAGAGAATGCACCAAGATGATGATCAACGGAAAACCTCCTCTTTTCAAGAAGCACGTCAAAATCACCGAGGAGTATCTGCTATTTGCGAGAAAGAAGCTGGCTGAGAATCCAAAGCTGGCAAGAGAGTACAATAGCAATCACGGCATCATTGAGCTAAGAGATGACTTTTTGAAAGAGAAGAACCTGAAGGGCTCAGACCTCCTTCGTTTAGAATATTCAAATGAGGGTGAAGCACCACAAGATGCCACGAGGAATATCATCCTTGTGCCAATTGCGACTATCGGCTGCGGAAAGACGACGATTTCCATTGCATTGCAACATCTGTTCGGCTGGGGCCATGTGCAGAACGACAACATCCAAGGAAAAGGTAGACCTCCGAGGTTTACTAAGGAGGTTATGAGCCAGCTTGAAGACAAGCCAGTTGTGATCGCCGACAGAAATAACGCACAAAAGCATGAGAGGAAGCAACTCATTGGCGATGTGCACCACCAATACATATCTTCGGCACGTTTGGTGGCGTTGAATTTCGTCCATGATATAAACTCGATTGAGAAAATAAGACAAGTCACCATGGACCGCGTTTTTGCCAGAGGAGACAATCACCAAACGATTCAAGCTGCATCCGACAAAAGCAAGGTTATGGGAATCATGCAGGGTTTCATCAACCGTTTTGAGCCACTCCGCCTGGACCAAGATCCCGACCATGGCTTTGATTCTGTTATCGATTTAGATCCAACCTCGGACTCGCGTCAAAATTTGGAGACTGTGATCGCCCGATTGAGCGAACTATACCCGAAACTATTCACGACTATGCCTACTAGCGAAGATCTGGATGATGCCATTGCTTTTGCATTGAACGAGTATAAGCCGGAATTGAAGCATGATGTTTCTGGTCGTGGGCCAAGGGTAAAGCCAAACCAGGTACGTTCTATTCATAAGCATATCAAACAGCAGCTAATAGATTTTCAGCAGCCAAAGCAGCAGAAGCCCGTGGTACCTGCTGCACCTAAAAAGAAGGCCCTTGAATATATTGCGGTCGACATACCGACCAAGCAGATTTTGGATGCTCTGGAGAAGACATTTTCGGCTCAAGAAGATGAAAAATCGGCATTCTTCCGACAGCTCCAAGAGACTCGCCGAGTGCAGCCAAAGTTCCATGTCACATTGATCCACCGCGCCTCAGCTAGACAGCAACCCGATCTATGGAATAAATACAAGGCCATGTTTGAAGTACATGGAGATGAAGAAAAGCCGTTGGGAGATTGCCAAATCCAATTAGAACGTGTTGTATGGAGCCACAGGATCATGGCGATTGTTGTCCGGTTGGTCACTGAAGGTTGGGAGTGTGTCAACACGGTTCCGCATATCACAGTGGGAACAAGAGCGGATGATGTCAAGCCCAAGGAGAGCAACGACCTCTTACAGCAGTGGCTTCAAGATGGAAGTGGCGAACAGACTGGAATTTTTGAGGCGGTTATACAAGGAGTTACGGTTGATGGCACGGTACATGCGGTTCTGCAGAAGCATTGATTCGGGGTTTGCCGGAGGGATTACTGGGATGGTATTGCAATACTTACCGCCTAATGGGCAAGTTAGCTCGAGCTATTATGAGGACCAGATGTTGCTTTATGAAAGTAGCCATTAGTTATGTTCAGCTAAAGCTATTTACCAAACCCAAGAGAACGAGCTTCCAAGGTATGCAAATAGGCTTGAATTGATTATGCTCCAAAATTCTGCCTTGCCAGCCCCCTGAGCATGGCCATCGTCTTGTCTTCCTTCTCTCTATACTCCTGTAATCGCTCATCTCTCTCCGCCGCCCTCGCCATAAGCATCTCCTCTCTCCTCAGCTCCCTATCATTCTTCTTCCTCTCAAACTCCTGCTTCTTGGCTTTAAACTCGCCCAAGCTATCCCCACCACCCATTAACTCGCTCTCGGGCACTTCCGCTGCTCCAGGAGACTTCTCCCTGAAAGACTTCATCGTCTCATTCTTTTCGCGTTTTTTCTCGAGCTGTCTCTCTCGCGTTCCAGCTTCGGCACGAGGTACAAGTTCATCAAGCGCCTCCTTTTGCCCCTTACGATCGAGTTTGCGCGCATACTTCATATCTTCACGCTGCTCTTTTCGCCGGGTATAGGCTTCTTCCGACTCGTTTTCTCGCCTCAGTTCCAGATCTTGCATATTGGGGATGCTAGGTCCCATCCGACCCCTCCCTTGTCGTCCGTCTTGGCCAGGGAGAGCAGGGCCAACAGAGTCATCGCTGCTACTCTCTGGATCTTCTCGTCTGCTTGGTTCGTCTCTCTGATACCGTTGTTTGGGAGCATCGCGAGATGGTGGCTCCGAATCACGTGATTCGGGTTCAAGTTCTGACGCTGCTGCAACTGCCTTTTGGTAGGTTGACGGGTCATACCAGCCTTCTGATAGCTCACAGCGGTTCCTAAATCTGTTAGTGATTGGGATTGTATGAATATAGATAGACTATTGTATTTACCATTTGCCAATGAAGCTCTTCCACCGACCCCGTGCTTCAGTTTCGTCCAGATCGTCTAGTATTTTCCCCTTCTGGATATCAAGATACAGGGCAAACATAGGTTTGAAAGCTCTGTAATCATGTTTGGTGAGTTGCCGCGAGTTATACGGAAGCTCTACTGGAGCTGTGGCCACTCTCTCTCGGCGGTGGTGGTGTTTGTGGTGGCGAGATGCTGGTGATCTCTCGCGATGCCCATGGCGATCTGAGCGGTTCGGGGACACGGATCTACGTTCCCTCCTTCTTTCCAAATTCCTTTCTCCTCTGTCTGCCATAATAGGTGATAACTCGAAGGATTGTTCGACCGCTAGAAGTGATTTTGTTTGTCTCTGCCAAATCGAGGACTCTAAATCGATTATATAGGACGTTAAAACTGACCAATCATATGTCAAATTAGTCCTTAATGTAGATTCACTAACCCGATTGGGAACATATACTGGGTACATCAAGACCAAACTCCATCGGTCCTTTTACTTCAACTGAGATCAAGAAGACTTCAATTTGATTTGAATTATGGAAAGCGTTAATATTTCTTTGTTTATGTCTATCGAGGCCGTTTATGCGCATACCATACCTGTTGAAACCCGAAATTCCCTACCGAACAATTTGAGAATCCATAGCCACGCACTGTTTGACCCAAGCTATCGAATCTAGTCCCCATTTTCCAAATTTACTTCACGTCAACAAGGTTCCCAGTTCTCACTCCTTCTGTCTTTGAGACTATGGGCTGACTGCTTGTAGTCTGGGCGCCGCTTCCTTCCTTCCTCTCCTTGCCTACTCCAGTGGAATCTTTCTGTCCATGGTCCCTTCCTAATTCCGCTTCTCTATCCAAGTTTCGCTTCACATCTTTGTCACCAAGAACTTTCTGAATGAGTCGTGCTTCAATGTCACGAACACCAGCGCGCGGCTTTTGATGCCTTCCCTTTCTCATATGAGACTGATTCGCAAGTGCCTGCCTCAAGAACACAATTTCTCGGCTTAGAACGTCCAGCTCTGATTGCGGCTTATTATGACGAGCCGCTTTATGATGGTTGTCCACGCCCTTGGAATTTCCTCCCCAGTTCAGAACCCCACGCAATACTATGTCCTGCCATTCTTCTGTCGTCTCAGGCATCTGATGGAGGCGATGGCAGTTTAGGTCAAACTTGCAATGACCCCTGATCCAGTTGTGGCATAGCTGATGCCGAGAGTTGGACGGAATTGGTGGCCGTGGTCGGACCTGTGAGGTGGCTGCCTCTGATGGAGTGCCGGAGGTAGCGTTGGAAACAACTGGCTCTGGTGCAGGATGTCTACCAGTGGCATCCCCGGATAGCTCTCGGGATACTTTAGGGTCCTGGGTGTTACTGAGAGGACCGTTTTGGGTACCGGACTGCTCTGGAAGGACCGAGGACCTTTGCAAATATACGTTAGAAACCGAGTTTATGCCGAAGTAGAAAGTTATCACTCACTTGGGTTGTTTCATGCGATAGTACCCAGTCCATGGGCCTTTTTCTCCCAAGAAAACCATCCTTGAACTCTCGACAGAGCTCAATGACCTGGATAACCCATAGAACTCCAGAGACAGCTCGTCAGCAGGGATGAGGGGAACTAATTCTCCAGTATCACGCCTGATGTAATGTTCAGGTTGCAATCGGAGACTTCTCTTGGGAAGTTCATGGTGCCTCTGGGTAAACCGCCCCCCCGACAAAGCAATTTGCTGTGCAGGCATAGTGTTTGCTTGTGGATTTCTGACTTCCACAGTAACAATATGTGGAGTTGTATGCAATGCAAGATGGTCGTGCAATTTAGGATGAGAAGTAGGAGAATTAAAGCTGAGAGACCCCGGTTCTAGTCAGACCATGGAGATGATAATGGTGGCGATCAAATGGTGTATTTGTACCTAGTATATGAGCATATACAATGTTTTCTGGGGGCTTAAACTTGACGTAAAGCATACCAAACAAAAACAGCCCCTAGTTTTGTTTCGTTTGTTAGCAGAGTTGGGCAAGCACTGCAGGGCGGCAACTGCAAGCTGCCGTGCCAACACCGGAAATCACAAGCACTGAAGTCCACCACCGAAGATTTGAATATGGATAGTTGAGTTGGTAAGGTTGATCGTGACCCAATTGTTTTGAGTATTTCATCTGAGCTCTAACCTCACTTTTGCTTCCATTCCATCCACAGAATTCCCCACCTGTCTCGTGCTATCCTCGAGCTCCACTTCCCTCCTCATCCATTTGCCTTTTGCCTCTCGGCTTTCTGCATCCACGGTAGCCGCACCATCGCCCTCCTCTAAGTCTTCACTGTCATACTCTTCATCTTCGTATCCAGCAACAGGGTCCCACTCGCCAGTTTCCCATATCAAACACAAGCTTAGGGGCCTGACATCAAACAGCTTTCCTACAATGCCCTTGATTCGATATACATCGAATCCTCTGGGGATCTCTTGTACCTTGCTGATTTCTGAAGTTTGGCCTGGAAGAGTGCCTGCAGGGAGGCGAAACGTAAACTTGATGAGCCGTGCCTCAAGCAGATCGGGATTAATGGCCTTCTCGGCCCGCCGCACCACAGGGGCTTCGTAGATATTGCACAGCTCAGAAAACCTCCTATGCTTTGCAGTAACATTACTCTCTTCGCTCTCTGGCACGGCTGCCATTTCTTTCGCAATACGTGAGAGATAAAATATCTCGGCATTCGTCCGCTCAGCAAGCGTAATGGTGCTAAAATTCAGCGACTTGAGTTTTGCCAGACGACCCAGTGTAAGCATGTACCCTTCGTCGGCGCTTGTCATCACATCTCCTGGCTTGGCCACTGCCTCATAGACAGGATTGTGGGACATTCGCAAAGCTGTCAAGCCTGGGAAAACATCTGGCAAGCTGTCGACAAACTGCCAATCAGAGACTTTGTTGTATGACAAGTCAACATAGCTTAGCTGGTCCGAAAACACGGGTTTCTCTCCTTGGCGGCCAGTACCAACAGTGCTGATTTTGTTGCCTTTCAGGTGGAGGGACTTGAGAGACGCCAGTGCAGTAAGTGGTAACAGATCTGAAAGGCTCGAAAAGTCGTTATATTCCAACGTAAGAGATGTAAGTGTCATTGGTAATAATGACGATGGGCCGTTCAGAGATAGCGTTACTAAATCGTTTGAGCTGGCCTCAATGGATGTGACGTCCTTAAATTGGCGGGAGAGGAGACATATATCTTCCCACGGCAGGATCATTTCATTGAGACTGAGGTCTGTCACACCTGCAAAGGCCTTCTGAGATTCCCCGCCTTCAAACTCTTGGGGTAAAATAGTCAACCGATTTCCACTGCTTCTGTTAGCCATGGCCATATATTCTCACAGGAGCACTTACTTGAGTCTGAGACTCTTGAGGTAGTCCAGTTCTGCACATATTTGTATGATCTCTCCGCAACTCTGAAATAGATTTCTGCTCAGATCAAGCTCTGTTATTACGGGGCATATATCCCTGATTCTTTTCCCCTCCACTGCGGCCTTGACAATGCGCATCCCGTCCACCAGCACAATCTTCAGTTCGTCCAGCTGGGCCATTTGTTTCCTGATTTTATCAAAGCCAACTTCATAGACTACCTTACCAGATATCTCAATTTCCTTCTTCTTGATTAGTTCGTTTTGCTCATGCCGTCTTTCTATGTCTTCCGAAGCGTACTTCCGGTGCACTGCCTCGACGAAACTCTCTACGAAATCTGGCATTCGGGTAGGGCGCACAAAGGAGCCAGCATTGGTTGACCCGCGTCTAGCTAAAACCAGTCAATATCAATATGTCACTGGATGTAAATTTCAAGAAGGTATCTTACTATCAAAATACTTGACTCCTTTGTGCTCTCCATCATGTTTACCCCGTGATGGGTAATCCCACTCAACACCAAGCCAAACATTTTTCGTGCCAGCTACCGGCCCAATATATCTCACTGTGCAAGGCACAGAGTCATAAGACAGCCGCTGACCAATATAGAAATTTGATGCCATTTCATCGTTGTCCTCTCCATCTGTGAACTTCTGGAGGGGTTGTGGTCAACTAATCTCGTAGCCTTGTCGCGAGGCTCCCATATAACTGTAGCCGAGAATAAATATTTCTTGGCGCGGCTCGCGCTATCGTTAAGCCTTGTCGAACATCATCATACGACTACGGCTCGACATATCAAGACTGTCCATCCACACCTCTTCAGCCACTCTCGCGCCTCTCACATATCTGCAGAACCCGAGCTGCATCTGATTCTACTGCTCATCCTCCACGATGGATTACCAGAACCGCGCTGGCTCCAAGTTCGGCGGCGGAGGTGTCGCCTCCACATCCGCCACCAACGCCGACCGTCGCGAGCGCCTTCGCAAGCTCGCTCTCGAGACCATCGATCTCGACAAAGACCCATACTTCTTCAAGAACCACGTCGGCTCTTTCGAATGTCGACTATGTCTCACAGTTCACCAGAACGATGGGTCGTACCTCGCTCACACCCAAGGGCGGAAGCATCAAACCAACCTCGCCAGGCGTGCGGCGAGAGAGCAGAAGGAAGGGCGCGTTGGCACAGATCCGGTTACGGGGTTGCCAATAGGAATGGTTGGAGCGCAGGTGTCGGTGCGGAGGAACGTGGTCAAGATTGGCAGGCCAGGATACAAGATCACCAAGACGAGGGACCCGGTGACGCGCCAGCAGGGATTGCTCTTCCAACTTCAATATCCAGAGATTACACCAGATATGACGCCGAAGGTGCGCTTCATGAGTGCGTTTGAGCAGAAGATTGAGGATCCCCCGGACAAGAACTTTCAATACATGTTGGTCGCGGCTGAGCCATACCAGACGTGCGGATTCAAACTACAGGCCAGAGAGGTGGATAGGACGAACGACCGGTTTTGGACGTGGTGGGATAGTGACTTGAAGGAGTTTTGGGTGCAGGTCATGTTCAAGACGGAGAGAGAGGAGAGATACAGCGGCGTGCCTGGACTGGCGCCAAGAAGATAATGATTATTTGAACGGATGGGGGAATCAGATTGGAAGGCGTCAAAGGCGTTGGTTACCAACCTATTACGATTATTGTATAGATATCACAGCGCATTCACCAGATATTAAATATTAAATTCACAGGCACATTGCAAAGGTGCAGACAGATTTTAATAAGTCTCTCATAAGTCTCTCATTTCGCTATGCAGATATCCGGAGCAAAACATTGTAGTATGCCATAAAAATGTCTGAAACAGTGCCATCGCGAATTCCTAAACCTCTAAGTGAAACAGAGAAATCATTTCAAGACGTTTCTTATAACTGAACCAAAGGTGTATCATAGAGTCGTGTCAACACGCTGGATATCTGGAAAATGCTATCATGGGTGACAGTAAATACTTTCCATCATCATCAATGCAAAACGGGACACCAAATAGTGGACATCTGAAAAACATATATCAGATACCGAGCGCTCAAGTAATCAACACGCAGATATTTGCTCCGTACGTCGTCAACTCCGCCTTCCCCCACAGATTATTTTGAATTATCTGGAGTTGAAGGTATCGAAGCGTTTGTAGGTGTATCCCAGGAAGGGGATATCCATCTCAGGCACCTCATCTCTAACCTGGCCAGCAGCCTGTGCAGCCTTGAGATGAGTAGCGGTATCGGTCTGGTCAATCTCATCGATAGGGAAGTAGGTGGTATCGATGTTGGAAGTGAGCCTAGGCTCGAATGGTGCACGAATGCGGCGAAGGCTGTCGAAGTCAACGCCGCGGAAGAAGGGGTGAGCCTTGATTTCATCCGCCGAGACCCTGCCCAGGCGGTTCTCGGAGTTGCAAATAAGGCTAGGCTATGTTAGTGTGTTGTATGCAGGGTGGTATATAGAAACTTACCTTCGGATGAGGTTCTCCGCCTCGGCTCCAAGCTGGATATCGTCAGGGAAGTGAAGGGTTGTGCGCCAGTTGACAATCTTTCGGTAAGTGTCAGGTGCTTCTTCGGCGCAGAACGGTGGCCATCCGATCTGGCATTCGAACATAATGGTTCCAAGACTCCACCAGTCACAGTCGTAAGAGTAACCGTGTCCACTGAAAATCTCGGGGGCAATGTAATCAGGTGTACCGACAGTAGAGTATGCCATAACACGCCTAGATCTACGCCAGTCGTTAATGACAGCTCTGTTGCTGACCGTCAAATTTATCTGGTCAAGATTAACAGAGTTGCGGTCACGAGGCTTTGGTGCAGGTTGGCGCTGCAAAAGCTGTTGGTAGTAAGAGTTGTCGTGGAGGCGATGGAAGCCAGTAGACAAGCCGAAATCGGTGAGCTTGACGTGTCCGCCCCGATCAAGCAGGATGTTGTCAGGCTTGATGTCACTAGTAAAAGTTAGATATGACAATTCCCTGAAGAGCCTACTCCATATGGAAACATAAGACTTACCGATGAATGAAACCAAGCTTGTGGACAGCTTCGATTGCCAGAACAATCTCAGCTATGTAGAAGCGCGTAATATCTTCCGAAAAGATTTCATACTTGATAAGCATGGTCATTAAATCTCCACCAGGCAAAAACTCCATCAACATATAGAGGAAGTTAGAGTCCTGGAACGTTGTGAACAACTTCACCACCCAGGGACTATCAGACTCGGCCAAAATGTCACGCTCGGCGCGAACGTGGGCCAACTGGTCCTTCTTGAACATCTCAGTCTTAACAAGAGACTTCATTGCGTAGACGCGGCCATCTTGCTTCTTCTGGACCAGCTTAACTTCACCAAAAGCACCCTTTCCAATAATCTTAAGTGTCTTGTAGTTGTCGGGCTTGTCCCTTGTCCTCAAAAATCGTAGATATTTCCCCTCCTGTCTGCCAGTGTTTGCCCAGGTTTGTTCTCTTCTAGCTTGTGACATGTTTGGGTCCTTCAGGCGCTGCTCCATTTCGCTTTGTCTATAGGTCATCCAAATTAGCATCCAATATCAAATGAGGGGTTGTCCTTCATGTCTTACCTCAAATTGCGGTCGCGAGCACGCTTGACGCTGTCTTTGAAGAAGTCAGATGCCAGCTGAGCACATCTCTTCTGGTTGTTATGGGTGAGAGGGCCATATTTGTCTGGGTTTCGCTCTGGAGCTGGCTCAAACTCGGGCTGCTGGGGGACAACTGGAGCGGAAGCAGCGGAGTAGTAGTTCTGTTGTACGCCAGTCGAACCAGCCGTTCGAGGCCGCTGGGAACCAGCTTGTTGTCTGGCATATTGGTTTCCTCGAGCAGCACCGCCTAGGTTCTGGTGGGAGAACTGGTGAACAAGGCCATTGGTGGTCGAGTCGGCGTTTCCACCTGGGCCTCGGGACTGGTATGAGGGCTGCGCATATGCCTGCTGGCCAGGCTGGTACTGGTTGCTTTGTTGGTTGTTCGCCGGGTAAGGGTTGTTCATAAAGTATCCTTGGGCAGGTGTGTAGCCATTTTGCTGCTGCTGTTGCTGCTGGGGTTGGCCTTGCCCCTGATTGTTCTGGCCTTGGGCTTGGAAGACAGGCTGTGGGAAGGTTGACGGTGTTGTCGGGTATGATCGATCGGTGGGTGAAAATCGGTCATTGTTGTTGAAGTTCAGGAACAGTCGATTGTTATTGCCATTGTTTGCATTATTGCCATTGGCGCCGCCATCGTTCTCCATGATGTCGGCGTTGTGTATATCTGGTAGCTACGTCGGAAAGAGGGGTTGTTGGTCGGAGCGAAGATGTCCACAAGGTACACACGTCGGAGAGGGCTACCCAGAGGGATGGTCAGTGCTGGGGCGCTATGATAATCTGTGACAGTTTCCGAGTTTGACCATCTAGAGAATGAGGTCGAGTAAACTCTGAAAGGTGTTCGGGAAAGTTGACGTTGGTGGAGGGAAGGCCGCTGTTTACCCTTGTCGCCAGTGCGCTGTTTGTCGTGCATGCATGTACAGTACACAAATGTACTCCACCAAACGTAAGCGCTCTGATGTTAGTGGTGCCCAATATTCACCGCTTTAAAACATAACACGAAAACAATTGGTGCCTTTTCTATTACGAGACGCCCCTCAGAACATATATAAGGGCAGAATGGGAGCTGTTTGTGAGACCGATTTAAGACATTTACGAAGGGTTCTAGGTGTAGCAAACCCCTGATGTTTCTGTGCTACGTACATAAAACGCTCGCTCCATACTCGAGGTGTGGAACAGATCAAGGGCATTTTAGCCAAGCTGCGAGGTACAAGAGTCAAGAGGCCTTTACGAGCCACTTTTTTCTAGCTATCAAAGCAGTTAAGAATAAATAACAATAAATATTATTCTCGTCAAAAGTATCATTAACCCTCAGTTGCCCTCATACACTATGGCTCTTGGCTTTAACTAAGCGCACTATTTGACCGCGACTGAGGGGTACCAGAGCGGTCTGGAAGCTTGATAGACTCAGTAGCGGCGGGAAATTTATAAGCCATCATCGACGACAAAAGTCCGTGATACAGTATATAGCTCTTTTTGGCGGCTTCAATTTCTGTGCGAAATTCTAAAAGGAGTTGGCGTGCCATTGCTGCATCGTTGGAATATTGAGGCGGGGTTGTAAATTGGCAGAAGCTTCATACTATCAGGGGACACGATACGTCCAACGCTTTTTAGTATTTGGAATATTTCGAGTGAAAATGTTTTGTCTATTGATGGAGAAAGGAAATCCATCTTCCTTGATCTATCTGTCTATATGTCCCAGCTTAACTCTCTAACTTCCCATGGATTGGGCGTGAGTAAATCCCATCCTGTGGCTTTCCCAGCCGACTCCTCCATACGCCTGTCCCAAATATCAAGACCCTCTTCCATGGGCATAAACCTCTTCATCCAACAACGCCAAGTGCTCTCGATGCCCTCAACAATCAACAACACGTCGCCCATATATGTTCAGCGAAAAAAGCGGCCATTATCCTCCTGTCTTGACCCAACGTCGATATCTTGGTCAACCCCTATTTATATCCTTAAATGTACAACCCTAGGCGCAGGCACGTTCATTTTTTGGGCGGTGCCTTTCCAGCTGGTGCCGCTGCTGGCTTCTTTTGTCCTGGTTTCCGGACTGCGAAACCGATATACCAGGCGCCCACGCCCAAAATAATCAGACCGACCAGGACGACAATCATGGTTGTCACGACTTCCGGCTGTGTCTGGACAACCTTCTGTGCGCTGGGCGTTAACGCCGGAAGAAGGAATTCGTAGGCCATAATTAAGACTGGCAGGTGTGGCGTATGGCTTGATGGAGCTGAGCTGTCCTTGGGATGAACAAGGGACACTCGGGTTTCCGGAAAATAAATAATAATCCCAAGGTAGAGAGATCAGGAGTCGGCGCTGTAAAGAAAATATTGACGTGTAGTCGCAGTTCAAATTGGCAATTATGTTTGTTCTTGATGTGTCTGGAATAACAGTGATAGCGGCATTCCGAAAACCTTCATTGAGCGGCCCAGTAGTATATATGACTTTGAGAACCAAAAGTAATTCAAACGCAAAACATTTAGTGAAGTGGAGCTCAGGATGAGGCTCTCAGACCTACGGTGTATCAGATGGCTGAGGTGGCCTGATATTTGAAGCACGACGCCGCGCACAGGTCTAGCCACAATTTATGAGTGGACAAGACGTGGAATGCGACGTTGACATGGCACTAACCAAAATCATGCTGTTTCAGTGAGGAAGTGCCCTTGGCTCTATATCTGATGGCAGTTTTGGCCTTCACATGAAGAGTGTGAAGAGTATATTGATGTTCAAACTCAAGTCTTGGCGTGTTACGTCTAACCTTGTAGTGGACAGGGTCTGCCAAAACCTAAACTCACCAAATTATATCTCCAACTTGGACTGTTTCTTAATTTTATGGGACAATATAGTTCATTTTGGCGATTAATCCATACAGGATTATAGATATACACTCTTCAACACTAAATGCTGAAGCTGTCCGGTTTTGTGCAATATCACACGTGATCGCTATATCTTATCTTTGAATTGGCGGGAGTTGCCGGCGGCCTCCCCGTGATTAGTCTAACCAATTGTAGGCTAAAGAATTTTGGTAAGGGTGTCGCGACCGAACTTTTGATAATGGGCATCGGAAAGAAATCTCGAGTCGATGAGAGGCGCCATAACACGACTTGCCTTTACCACGCTTCAAGTTCCGACTCGTAGACGCTACGAGAAGTCTGTGGTCTAAGGCTTCTGGATACTGTATAATATTTAATCGCAGATTTCAGCCGCGCCCAGTTCCCAGCATGGCGGACTCGAAGCCAGTTGAGCCGGAGGTACTATCCCAGACGCCCTACCTTCACATAACAGGTGGCTAACGTGCTGTTAGGCTTCAGCTTCGGCACCCAAAGCAGAAATCCCTAAATCAGCAGCGAAGAATGCGAAACCAGTGCGCCCACCGAACCCAGTATGGAAAATGATGGGTCTGCCGAATATGCGGCTCAAATTACCATCTCGGAACTGGTCGATATTCCTCTCGATAACCGGTACCATCACTGGGCTTGTAGTATATGATAAGAGAGAGCAGAGGAGGGTGCAAAGGAAATGGAGCAAGCTTGTCGAGCACTTGGCCAAGGAGCCACTCGACCCGAAATCGATGCCTAGGAAACTTACAGTCTTCCTCGAAGCTCCTCCGACGGACGGGTTACGGATTGCTCAGGACCACTTCAAGGACTACGTGAAGCCGGTTCTGGTCTCTTCAGGCCTCGACTGGGAGTTTATCCAGGGGCGCAAGGAGGGCGACGTCCGCGCCGAATTGGCAGAGAAGATCCGAAAGGAGCGCCAGCTTGCCACGAACGAGATCCAGGAGGAGGACCCCGTCCTCGCTGCCCGCCTTACCAACGGCTCGAAATTATATGAGGGACCGCTGGGAGATATAGTCATTGGACGGAACACTTGGAAGGAATACGTACGAGGTATCCACGAAGGATGGCTTGGTCCCGTCACGGAACCTGCCAAACCAGAAGTGCCCGTAGAGGCAGTGGAGCCAGTTGCCGAGCCTGAAGTTATCGAGACTCTCCCCGGCATCACTGTCCACACCTCCACCGACGACGTCCCCCCAGCTCCCATCAACCCCGACCTCAAGCCAGACGGCAAGCCAGCCAAGCCGCCGCAGCCCAAGCCATGGATCTCCACCACCGCCTACTCCGCCGCTACTCCCGCGCCCACTCTCCCTCACGAACTCGACCCATCCGTCCCAATTGCATTCCCACACATCCTCGGATTCTTCAATACCCCAAGACGCATGTACCGCTTCTTCACGCGCCGCCGCCTCGCCGACCAAATCGGTCGCGACGTAGCAGCTGTCATCCTCGCGAACACACGGCCATACCACACTACCTCCATTGCGGGAGATGATTCCTTCGCGCCCTCTGCGGACGGAAGCGATGGCGTAGTGAACGACGAGGCCGACAAACCGGAGCAGCTCACGACGCTGAAGGAGGAGGAGCAGGATTGGCACAAGTCCGTCCACAAGCCGCTCGACGACTTGACCAAGGAGCGCACATGGCTCGATGATGTGGTGCTCGACCCCCGTATCGCGGGGAGGATGAGGAGAGCCGAGTTGAGCGCGGAGGATGAGGCGCGCGCGGAGCGGATTGCGAAGGAGATCACGGAGGAGGAGATTGAGGGATGGATCAAGGGGAACCTGAGGAAGGGGTGGAGGGCTGGTAATGAGGCTCTGTTTGGAGAGAAGGCGAAGAGGCCTGGAGAGGGTCTTGTTGAGGATGAGAGCATGGAGGACAGATGATGAGGTTGTCGAAGGCTGTGATGGGAAGGAAGATGTAAGAAAATTTGTATGATATGGCATTTATCTCTGGGATGAGATAGGGTAGCCCGGTTTTGCATATTATCTGTCACACCAGATGTATTATAGTTATAGACGATGAGGAGCGCCACTTGGGTTATGTATGTACAAATATGAGCACGCAACGTATAGTCTCCTCTGCAACCAGAATCATTTGACTCGGTGTTAACTTGTAGCTACTTGTACTGTAGCTAGCTTTATATCAGACATCTCCATAGCAATCTGTTCTATTGAGTTTCCATATTTTAACCTGTAAGTAAGGCTGCCTCGTTCGATTTTACGCTCTTACACCTACATGCACAACCCCCCAAGATCCGTTGATAAATGTTCACAAAGCGGCCAATCCGCGTTCATCACGCATGCGCTGATTATGATATTTTGCCGAACCTATGCACTGGGCAACTTCTTTGCCTCCTCCTTGATCGCCTCAAGAACCTTTTCTGGCAGGGGCGCGGACTTCGCCTCAAGTCCCTTGTTGAAGCGAGAGATTTGCTCCTTGACTGTTGAGTTGCTCGAGTCGATGGCTGATGCAGCCAGGAGGCACTTCAGAGCGAGAAGGTATTTTTCTGTTCTGTGTTAGTTTACATAATGCCAAGGGACTTTGTAGTTTCTTACCTCTTCTGAAATAAACCTCAAAGCCAAGAATTTGACCCTCGAGCAGCTTTGGTGCGAACTCCAACATTGGGCCCAAGAACTTCATCGCATCGGTCAACGGCTCCTTGGTCTCGGCGAGCTTGACTCCATTGGGGTCCTCATCCACCTTCTTTGCTGCGGCAGTGTCCACCGGAACAGCCTTGTTTGGCTCGGCCTTCTTGGCCGCCGCATCTCTCTCCGCTTGTTGCGCAGCTTTGCGTGCCTTCTTCGCTGCCTTCTTTTTCTCCAAGGCCGCTTCATCGTCCTCCGCAGAGTTCCCATTGGCTTGGGGTTTATCGTGGAGCTTCAGGTACTCTTTGATGGCACCGATTGCTGCCCTTGTGTAGAAAGGGTGGTCCCGTAACCTGTCCTCCCACCTGATCATTTGGACGTATGCCCTAATTTGGCCCTTTCGGAGAGAGAAGCTGTGGAAATCGAACTGGTCTTCTTGCCACACATCAAAGATGTTGTGAACAGTAGTGAAGCGCTTGAGGGCTAGGCCGACATCGCCTTGTCTGGCATGCGATTGCCCGTCTTCCGTCAGGAACCACATACATTGCATGTCATGCAAATCAGCAAGTGGTCCTCCCACTGCCTCAAGGCGAGTGAACATTCCCAATGTCTTTAAAGCAGCTTCGTTTTCGTCGTTTCGCAGCTGGTATTTCGCAGCTTTAGTATTGATATACCGGTCTCTCTCGTCCAAAGTCCGTGCAATCTCCATTGTTGCCGATGCAGTCTTCGTATCGCCCTTGTGCTTATATATCCTGGCTTTAGTCATATGAAAGTCGACACTCTTTGGCTCCAACCCGATCGCTTTGTCTATATATTCCAACGCCTGGTCAAGGTCACGGCTGAGGTGATAGTTGTAATGTTGCGCAAGGTAATAGTACGCGGACGAGTCTCCCTTTGAAGTGTCACCACTTCTCTTTGGCTCAACGTTGTTAAGTCCTCTTTTGCTGTTAATATACTCGTTGACGACTTCCAGAAGCGTTTGCTGCTTGGACTTATTCGAATAAAGATGCTTCAAGTTGGCAAATGTTGATGGCACTCCCTTATCCAACATTCTGTTAACATAGGCAGCTGCTGCTTTCCGGAATTCGTCGCCTGCTACCAGTTAGTCATGGGGCACTTTAAGTTCTGGGGCTTCAAATACAGACCATCTAAGAAATCTAAAGGCAGCCTTCTGGCAGAGTCACTTCGTGGGTACTTCTCCGCGTATTCATCGTAGATTGCCTTTAGCTGTTTGTGGTTGCCCGGCTCTATGTTCAATGCCGCAGCCAGTCCATCATAGTATTTCTTGCATTCCGAGTTACGATCGATCAGGGCACGGAAAGCGGTCGCCGCCTCCTCGTTGCGGTCAAGCTTCGACAGATACTCCGCCCGAAGCTCCAGAACGGCCAGGCGGTCGAGATTGTGCTTTCCGGCAGTCTCCAAGTGCTCCAGAGCTCTCTTGTAGTCTCCTTGCTCAGCAATAAGAGAGTTCTTGTACATAACCGCTTCCGAGTTCTCGAAGTCGAGTTTCGATGGAGGGCTCTTCAGGGTCTCCTCGTATGTGGTCAATACTTGTTCGGCCTCGGGAAGGTCTCCTGACAGGTGTTGCGCAATTGCCAGTGCAGTCCAGTTTTGTCGTATGTGAGACCGAGATTGCAGCATTGCCCTCCTGCTGGTAATATAGCCTTGGTAGTCCCGCATTTGTATTTGAAGCAGGGCCAGGTCCCTCTGGATCTGCTGCGATTCTGGGTCCAGCTTCAGGGCAAATTTGTAAGCCTTAATGGCCTCTTCGAAGTTCTTGTTGGACCTATAGAGCAGGCCGTAAACGTGCCAGCAGACATGCGACTTCATGTCGGCCTGGAGAGCAAGCTTGGCCAGCGCGAAAGCTTCATCGGATTTGCCAATTGAGTTCAGGATCAATGCCTTCATCGCCATGGTATCTCCATGCTTCGGGTTCTTCTTGAGGATTTGCTCGGCCGCTTTGAGACCTGGTGTAATCTGTCAGCGCACCAGTCATTCCGTTGTCATCGAGGAGATGCCCACCTTTCTTGTACTGCTTATCCTCATAATTGCGAACTACAGTTCGAAAGAGCGAAGACTCCTTCGAACTTAAAGGTTGCGGCATCTTATAGGTATGCTGTTTGTGGCTTGAGCGCGGAAGGGCACAGGGTGGAAGAAGGCTGTCGGTATCGGAGCGCGTGAGTGCAGAGACCTGAGGCCAGCAAACCCACCCCACGTAATATTCGAGGCTACGGAACTCTAAATCTAGTTCGCCGCACACAAGAGCTTAAAGGGCTTAATTCACAAATTGTATGGTAGCCTCGCCAGGGAAGGTGAAGATGGAGTTACATATTACTAATGGGAGAGACGTGGAGAAATACGAATCGGATTATTTCGTGTGAAAAGAAATTGGTGGTACGATAAAAACAATATATAACGGCACCTTTCCAGCAACCATGACAGTGTCGACTCTCAATCATGTCAACCAACACAAAGCTCAGAAGCTACGATTTTGAATACCCTCGATGTGTGGCTTCTCCAAACCAGCCATGATAGGAGTGATGTGAAGGAAATCAATCTGATGTGCTATATTGTGTTGATCGGAGAACTCGGCGGCGGCTTTGGTGCGCAATACGACCATGGGAAATTCTTCATATTTATATCTGTGCGCTTTCAACATATCACATTAGAATACACAACTACAAACGAAATAAACCAATCTTCTTCACAACCCTGGACAAGCCAGAAATGTAATGAAAATGGAGGTCGCGTCATCTGGAGGCAGTGTAATACCAGAGACACTATGTCCTGGGACATGAGTAAACTCAGCGGCCCCAAGACTCATTTCAAAAATAGATTTAATCATTGATTTGTCTAATAAGACAATTTCAGAGATTAAACTGAAAAGAACAGATACTACACTTGATCTAAGCCAATAGGCAAAGAGAGCTAAAGAGAAAAGAAGAAAAAGGTCAAAAGGACGGGGGGGGGCGAGTATATATAGGCCATGAAAATTTTCGAAATCACGCTAGTGCGAATCCAATCCTGTCCGAAAGAAGATTAGCTTATACTACCAAACTGGAGCTAGCAATTGTTTGTCGTGTTTGCACTTTCCCAATTCAGCGTGGCCCACCAAGACATGTTTGCGGTGTTTGCACTTTCCGCGCAAGCTCCCACCGTCTAAGGTGCCCCCACCAAACAGACAAGGCTGAAGATGACCCCGCGATGACCGTGTTGATCTGAATTGCGCCCACTATCCATGGCCACGCATAAATGACAGGACAATATATATAACTCTCGACTACGCCCCACCTCCCCACCTCCTCGACCATGGCTCAGGCCGACACCTTCGAGTTCCCGGCCTTCTATTCCTTTCCCCCGTTCTTCTCGCCCCAGCCGTCGACCACCACCGAGCACGCGCGTCGGAGCAAATGGAGCAGCCTCATCCTCGCCTACTGCCGGCAGAAGAAGCTCTGGAAGCTGACGCTGGTGGATGCCATCGACACGGACCTGTTTTGGAATAAGACGATTAATAAACGGGTCAGCCTTGCGGATGCAAAGGAGATTATAAACGCGATGAGGAAGGAGGGCCGGGCGGGGTGGCTGGGCGGGAAGAAGGACAGCGAGAGTAAAGAGGTGGCGTGGATTTATTGGAGGACGCCGGAAGAGTGGGCGGGTTTGATATATGACTGGGTATGGAGTTCTTTACAGCTCAATGATTTTCCGTTTGGAACCTACGGATGGCAGTAACTGATATGGATATACAGGTTGACGAGACGGGACAGAAGAACGTTGTGCTTACATTATATGAACTTACGGAGAGCGAGGCGACGATGTCACAGGAGTTCCATGGCATGGATCCAGACTTATTGCAGCGGGCGATGGGTGTTCTTGTAAAGAGAGGGAAGGCGCAGGTATTTGGGCAGGAAGACGAACAAGGAGTTAAATTCTTCTAGACTCTGAAATAATATCACAAAATATTAGTTTCAAAAGCCAATATTTGCTTCACTCAGAGCACGTTGCAAAATAGGAGAGAAGGCATGCTTTGGGACAAATATCCTGGATCAATTCATTCCGGCGTCAATTATGCCCAACAATCCGGACAACCACGCTCTGTCCCATAAAACCGAACTCCAAGCTAATGCTAAAAACGGCAAGCAGATCGTCTATTTTGCCAAGTACGCTTCATGCCATTTCACCTCCTGCCTCATCGCCGCATCTAGTAGCCATTCGACCTGTACAATCCTCGGCTCATGCCCATTGTCCTGGGCCATTCGTGCAAATTTTGGCCACAGTGCCTTTTCTTTAATTGAAGTCCCCGTCAGCAGATATACAGCCTCCTCTTCACCTTCCTCCCTCATCCTCAAAGTCTCAGCCTTCGCTCTGAATATAGCGAACTCGCCTCCATTGAATTCCACGATAGTCTTGTATGTACCAGGGCCGTTCGGTATAGCTTCTGTACAGTATACCGCAATACCCCGAAGCAAATGCCCCAAGTTCGATTTGGCACGGTTGACAGCATCAGCAAGTTTGACCTTGAAGTGCTTTTCCTTCGCTTTGTCCTTCAGTACAAATGACTCCGGGGGCGGCACGGTCGACGACGTAAGGCACGCATCAATGAACTCAGTCGACAGGATGCCGACGCCAGTAGCCAACGCACAAAGAAACTTGTGCGTGCGAACCATGCCTGGCGCCGCGAGATAGTTGCATGTGCTGGGGTCCTGGACGATGAGAATTCCAAGTTCACGCAGCTTTTTCTGCGAGCAAGTTAGCCTAGCTACATCAAGGCCATGTCTGGGGTACTTACCTTATCGGAATCCTCCTTTGCTGGCGTCTCTTCCCACCGTTTGTAACTAGTAACCAGAAGCCTGATGGTCACAGGGCGCGAACCTGTCTTTGGTTTCTTAATTACCCGGCCCTCTTCCTCAGATTCTGCATCGCTCCCCTCTCCAGCTTCACTAGAAGCTCTTCGGGTGCCTCTTTCTCTGTCGACCTGGTCTGCAGCTCGTTTTCCGCCCCAAACACCATTGCCGGCACGCTTTTTCTCCTTTTCATAAAGCGCAATGTCGGCAGCTTGGTCATGAAGCTTGGATAACGCGCGGTCCTTTGCCCCACGGCTACTTGTAGATGATGGCGTTTCGTTCTCTTTGCCTGTTCTAGCCAGTTGGTTGCTGTGTGGTGTCGATAGAAGATGTGCCGTCCGCTTTGGGACAGGAGTTGCTTTTGGTCGAGGGAGAACGGGTAGGACTTGGTCGTCCACCATAGAGACATCAGCCAAAGCAGCGCTAGGGGGTTCAGTAGCATGCTGAGCACCTGCATTGCGGTCCTTCGTCTTCATGACGGGCCTGTCCCGTTTTAATGATTCGGGAGTGGCAACATCGCCTGGATAATAGATTTGCTCTAATATCGCGCGATCAAATGGTACCTGGCCAATTACTTCACCAAGGTTTGTGCGCCGTGGAAAATGGGTGTATTTTGGATTTGTCAAAGGTTGTGCCTTGCATTTGACATAGCTTTCCTCAATCCATAAATGGTTGACCATCGAAATTCCCCACTCAAGCGCAGCCTCGCACTTTTCGCTGTTATTTCGTGCCGTGATAAGATGGGTATTATCCTGCTTCATACTTCTCGTGAACTCGCCTCCGGCAGCTTTGACGAGGCTTTCGAGATAAATGCGAGTGTCTCCACCATAGTTAGAAAGAGTGATTCTCGTTCCTTCAAACCCTTCAAGCGGCATTCGGGGAACTGGGTAGTGCAGAAGTCGTCGCAAAGGCGAGGTCCACTCATTGTAAGTCATGAGATAATAGAGCCAGGAAAGATTTCCAACATCTTTTCCATTCCGGGAAGCTGTGATATAGTCATCACCATCGCGGTAATTGCAGATATACATGTCGGCTTTGTGAACGCTGGTAGTAATCGCACCGTCTCCATTGGTAATGAGATCCTCAAGAATACCTCGATGACGGCTACGGAGTTTCACATCTTCTGAAAACATGACCTTCTTGTCGCAGAAAACACCTAACTTACGAGATCCTGAAGGAGAATCTGCCCCGACGGGAATATAATCAGGGAGTGGGGTTGTGGCTCCTGTCAGGCTGTTTGTGACTGGGACCAGAATCTGCGCCTCAGACCCTATCCGAAGAAACTCAGGGTCGGGGAGCGAATATGGCTTTTCGTCGATTCTATGCCCGAGCTTAATGCAGTCCTCAAACCAGTGGGGCAGAACGATCTTGCACTTTAATTGTTTGTCCTTCGCATTCTGGCACTTCGGGTGGTCTTCTGACAGCGCCACGATATGAGTGACTTGTCTCGTGAGACTGCTAGATTCTTGGCCTCCCATGGCAATGACGGCACCAATAATAGCATCCTGGTCGCCTTCTGGAATATCGGCGCAAGTGACGTTAACGCCAGAGAAGAACAATTTTGGATCTGGCGTATATGGCCGGAAGGGAGCTAGTTTGTTCTTCTTGAGCGACGCTGCAATCCAACTTGGCGTAATAACAGGACGCAAGTGTAAGTCAGCGATATGGTATTGAGGGAAGTCAGAAGTTGACGAGATTATATGTGTGACTTCGGCGATTTCGACTGTGCCATCGGCGCTGAGTTCTGATATTGTTGCTCCATTTTCTTCGAGTATAGATCCAAACTGTACTGCAAGTTAGAGGGGTTCACTATGACCGGTGAAGTTCTTACCTCACGCGCATTCTCAATTGTTAACTCTCTGCTTGGAATAATAGCGACGTGACAGTCGTCAAACAATAGTGGTGGCGCCTCATTAGCCATGGTAGGCTGCTGTTATGTCATTAAATGCTGTTGTTTTGGGTGGGTATAATATTCATGAATGAGGCGTTTCCATCTGGAAGTTCAGTAATTACAGGCGAACGCGTCCCTGAACGCGGTCAAAAACACGCCAAGTATATCATCACGTGATGAGGGGCCCCGATAAGAACCCTTCAGTACCTTGATCGCTATCCAACAAGATGCGGCCTAGCCGGAAGCCGAGGCTCACTTGTAAGAGCACCAGAGGATCCAATGGAAGGTCAACTCCTCAACCTTAATTATATATTACTATTCGAGTACAGTAAGACGAAAAGTGTATACACGACTTCCTTGTGGTTTGCGTGGCCCTGTTGATTACTATTATATTTTTCCAGAAGTCGCTGCAATAAAGACGTATATATATCATCGCCAACATGTCGACAGCTAACTTCAATATCAAAGAACACATAGTAGAAGCGCAGCATATCCGGGAATATGCAAGAGCGACGTCGTTTTCCGAGGAGGAGATTCTAAAGCTTGCCGTCAAGCAGTATACGCCGTTAGACAATCCAAATCCGCAACCGGGAGATGTTACAATCATTGGAGCACATGCCAATGGGTTTCCCAAGGCAAGCACCCGTTCTTAGACTTCAAGTATCCGTGTCTGTTACTGACATTATACAGGAGCTCTACGAGGCCTTGTGGGATGAAATATATCTACGCTCAAAAGCCAATGGCTTTCGCATCCGCAGTATCTGGATCGCCGATGCCGCCCACCAAAATCAAAGTGCAGCTCTGAATGAAGAGAAGTTGGGGAACGATCGTAAGTTCTCCCAAAATATCCCGAGTTCTAGCTGACCAGCGACCAAGCATCATGGATGGACCATCCCCGTGACCTTCTTCACATGATTAACCACTTCCGCAAGGAGATGCCACTCCCGTTGTTCGGCGTTGGCCACTCATTTGGTGGCAATAACATTGCCAGCCTGTCCCTGATTCATCCTCGCCTTTTTACTTCACTCACCCTCCTGGATCCAGTCATTGTTGAGCAATCTCCGACGGGCGGTGGCGGCAGGGGAGCACCTCTGGCGTCAACGTTCCGTCGCGACCTCTGGCCATCTCGCGAAGTTGCCGCAGCAGGCTTCCGTAAAAGCCCATTCTACAAGGCCTGGGACCCTCGGGTTTTAGAGGCATGGAACAAGCATGGAGTACGCGAGACGCCCACGCTACTCTATCCAAATGAAAAGGGCTCCGTGACATTGGCCACCCCCAAGTACCACGAAGTGCAAACCTTCCTTCGCCCAACTTTCTTCGACCCCGCCAACGGCCCTCTGGCTCCCATTACCCACTACTCTCATCCCGATATCGATCCATCCGTACCTGCCGGCGAGCCGTTCTATTCCCCAGCACCATATTCGGTTCTTGGGCAGCTCCCGCGCTTGCGGCCAAGCGTGCTGTACATATTCGGTGGCACCAGCTTCATGGCTTCGCCAACCCTTAATGCCGAAAAAATGCGTGTCACAGGCACTGGCACCGGAGGGTCAGGGGGGGCAGCAAAGGGGCGCGTCAAGGAAGTCGTTTTAGAAGGAATCGGCCACCTGGTTGCGATGGAAGCACCAGTGCAAACTGCAGAAAATACAGCGAAGTGGATAGGCCAGGAAATGCAGCTCTGGAGGCAGGAGGCGGAGAAATTTGCAGGGTGGGCGAAGATGGGTGTCATAGAGAGGCAAGTCATAAGTGAGAAGTGGAAGGACATACTCGGTGGAGATCCAAAGAACAGGAAGGTTACTGATGGCGCGGCCAAGTTATAGAGAGTCATATGTAAATTGGAATATATTTTCATAAGAACAATCATTATTCTAAGACATAGTATATAATTTCAAGAATATATATTTATCCTATTTTTTATTCCTCATCAGGCGGAATCCAAATTAAAATTCCCTCCTTGTCACTCTTCATCCCATCTCCTGGAGCGACCTTCAGTACCTTCTGAAAGTATCGATCAGTCACCACCAGTTGCGGTCTGACCCACTCTCCCCTCACATTCGGCAGCAGATTGAAGCTCATACCGCGCCGCGACAACGGTAACAGCTGGATAGTACTTTGCTTTGCACCTGAGAAGGCGAACTTATCATTTGGTTCCATCACCACACTGAAAGTGAGGAAGTGCATCGAAGGATTTTCAATCATGTATTCCATGTGCAGGACCATTGGCTGGGTGGTGTTTTCGCTGTATGACAACTTTGTGAGGACACGAGGCTCGCTGCTGGCGACCAGCAGCCTTGGAATGGGTAGCGTTGACGTGTTTGAGGGCGATTCAGGTACGTCACGTCGCCATTGTATCAATAGGGACAAGTCTAGCGATGCTGACCGGCGGTCATCCAGGCTCAGTTTTTGAGTCAAAACGTCGAAGTGAGATTCTACCAGTGCTTCGGGTAGGATGGGTAGCCCCAAGGATGTGTTTGGGAGTGGGTGGATAGCAGAGCAGGCGACTCCGCCGTTAAGGAAGAGTATAGCGAGGCTGACGTCCTCCACTATTAAAGCTTCACCTGCAAACGAACAGTATCTGGCGGTAAGATTCCACTTCTGTGGGAGACCAAGTGCGGCGACTTCACCGGTAGAAGACGTCTTCTCTTCGTTAGGATCAAAGAAACTTGGCCATGACCTGGAGTCGAGGCGAGGCGAGAAATCATAGTTCGCTTCAAATGGACTGCCAATATTGAGACGTATGGCTGCAGTTCTGGTGATTGGAGTTTCCAAGTCGGAAGCCAGGTTATATTTCAACTGCAGAGTTATCTCGTAAGTCGATTGTATTGATATTGGACCTAGAACCACAATAGCTGATATTGTGTTAGAGCTTGAGATTGATCCAAGTTTGGCGCTTGGTGGCGTTTCGTCATCTGGTGTATATTCCACGTCTGATTTAGGTGCTGTGGGTATAATGATCTTGAAGTGAAGCCGAGGAGTTCCTGCGCCATCGTTGGAAATGGTGACCTCCAAAGTGGCAAGTGACTCTTCATCTTCGCCATTAAATATATCGACGTTCAGGTCAATCGGCTCGTTTGTATAATACTGATCCTTCAACGCCTGGAATTTAATTTCCATTTTGGGCGGTTTGGGGAGAATGATAATAGAATGCGGATCGGCGCGCACAACCCGCTTGCGAGCTGACTTTTGACTCCACCACATATCGCGAGTGGTGATGTGATCGAAGTCTATAATGCATTCGAGATCAAAAAGGGGCGCAGCCAGTGCAAACGTCGCTGAAATAGCTTTGGCTTTGCCTGGTTCTCTCAGAGGACAACTCAACTCAAAGACACGTGTTTGTCCAGGGAGAAAAATCAAACTCTCATCTCCGACAAGAGTGCTGGACCGCAACCCACGATCTTTCGCAACAGACATGGCTGTTTCGTCAGAGTTTCCATGTTCTTCGCGAAGCGCCACCTTGGTGAACGATGTATTATCTGGGCGGACTTCAACGTCTTGAGCCTCACTGCTATGCCGGATCGTGACGGGCTTGAGAGACCCTTCAAACTTTATCTTTATTTCCGCCATAGTAACGGGCGACGAGCCTTTTGAAGCAAAGGACGTAACGCTCAATTGTGATGTGCATGGTTCCCCAACCTTTCCTTCGGCCTGCTCAAAAACGAAAGTCGCACATAGGAACGAATGTATATCCCGCCCTTGAAGCACAACTGCCGGCTTTCCCTTCACCGTGTCTACATCGTCAAGTGACTTGGTGATGTCTAGAGTCTGTCGTGGATTCCGTGCGAAAGCTGTTGCGAGTTAGTGTCAAATCTTGATACAAGTAGCCCAATTATCTACTTACTTGAACTCATAAGCTCCCAGTCCACGGCAACAACTGTCCCGCCATCCCCAGCCTTAACCGCAACCTCACGAAGGATAGTCCCCACCTCTTCAGTCAAGTCCCACCACCCTTCCCTCCTCCAAGACATGCTGTGCCATAGTGGTCGGAGGATGCGTAGCGCGTCGTCCCAAGCTTCCTGTTTTATGAGCTCTTGTGCCAGCTGCAACTTTACAGCCTGTGCCGAGCGTATGCTTTTCCCGGACTCGTACTCTGAAATAGCTCCTCTCAGCGATGCCATGTACGAATCCATGGAAGGAACTTCCGACTGCGACTGGGATTCTGACATCTGCGGCTCGGGATATTTGTTAACCCCGAGACACTCCCAAAGCGCCCATGGGTGATTATTTCTTTCGGTATATCCAGAATCTAGGCGCCTTTGAGCTTGGATGCCGAAATCGTGCAATTAATTCCAATGAGGGTATCTCTTGGCCATTGGGGTTGTAATCGCCTAAATTAGGCTAGCGTGGTGCGGGCAGTGACGGTGCGGTCAAATGCCGCCGCTATCCAAAGGTTGTTCCTGAGAGGCCGCCCTTCTGTTTTGCGCCATTCATGTCACAATACTCACAACATATCCTGAGGGGCTGTCACTCATCGATGTAATTGAATAGCTACTTTGATCTACACTACAACAACAATTACGCGAAATCGACCTACTGTCGGGCGCTGCTCACCAACAAAGGTAGCCACCAGGCTATCTATTGACACTGGGATCAGCTGTCTTTCCTGCGACAACATTTGCGGCTCCATACCTAGCCTCTCACCTTGAGGCTCGAACAGCGAAGGCGACTGAACTGCCTCACCCACTGCAGTGTAATACTCGTAATCGGAATCCTCCCAAAGAAGGAACGACTGAGTTCCGACAAGGCGCAACAATGCCGACGGTACAAGAGATGATGATTGCTAGGCTTGTGGGGGATATGAAGCAAGCCGTCAAGCGCAAAGCCGATGGTAGGAAATCTAGATCCAGAACCCAATAGCTTTGGACTTAACTGATTTATGTTTTTTTTCTCAGAATCGGACTCGGAACACTCAATAGACCAAACCACGAACAGGGGGAACAAGCTGAAGAAGAGGGCCAGATACGTCCGCGAGGGCAGGTTGGCGATGCCAAACGGTCCACAAGCCTACAAAAAGGTAATGAGGAGCTGTATTATCCAGAATGTCATTTGTGTATGCTGATACTGTGCTAGACGATCACCTACAACGAGCACTATGAGAGAACAATCATTAGCGAACGACCGATGCTTTACGACGAGGATGGCTACGAGATGGACAGTGAAGACGATGAAGACGGCGAGGCTTTGGCCGCTGCGAATGAATTCTATCCATATAATGATGTTCGAATGGAAGGTCAGAAGAAACCTTGCCCTCCTCAGTCGACCTACGTTGCTAACTTCGTGGTGTAGAGTTGCTTGCGCCATTGACATCAGTTACCGATCTGCCAAACCACCCAACATTATCTAGGCCGTTTACCTCGAAAACGCTCACCGAACTCACCCTGAATGCGCGGTCAATGATGCAGAAGGAAAAAGAGACTCTATGGAAAATGAAGCGCCTCCTGACAAGGCTGGGCGGTGATCACATATGGGTACCTACAGCTCTACTCGAGACGCCGAACGACATAAGCTTTTTTGGGGATGGCAGAAACGAATACCGAGAGCACCTTCTTGAAAAAACCCGATTGGAAGATGCTCGTAGCGAAGATACAGATATGAACGGGGCCATACTGGCACAACTAGACGCTGCTACGTCTGAACAGGCTGTAGACAATGCTGCGACCGAAAACGAAGTCGCAATGGTTGACGTTCCAACTCAGAACGGTTCTGGCCAAGAAGCGAAGACTTCAACATCCGTTGAGCCTGCCGTGGCTGAGGACATGGCCGCTGCAACCAACGGAGACACCAATGCAACGGAACTAGATGCCGACAAGAAAGCTGCCGAGCCTCATGAATCCGAAAATGAACAAAATGCCAACGAAGCCGACAAAATGGACGGAGTCGTTACTGATGGTGAACCTAAAGCAACGGCCACTGTAGACGCCGAGGAAGATGCCGAGGACAAAGCCAACCAATTTGAAGACCCCGACACGACCCTTCCTGACCCTGATGTACCAGCAGATGATGAATCCGAAGAGAAGGATGAAACGGATGCCCCTGAGCCAAGGCGCATGCGCACCCGCGCCCAGGCACAAGCCGCATCCGACGACAACGTGAGGTCTCGCACACGATCCCTCTCAACCTCCTCCAACGACTCCTTCATACACCCGTTTTTCCTGGCACCCCAATCTGCGATTCCAGACAGAGACATTGGGCTCCCGACGCAGGAAGCAGACGAGACAAGGCGGTTGCTGCAACTGTTTGTACAGAAGCAGGAGGAGGTGTGCAGGGGAAGCGAGAAGCTCTACGAGGGTCTTCTTAAGGCGGATCGACTGCGCAATGATGTGATGAAGTGGGCTAAGGCTGAGGCGCATACTGGCGAGAATGGGATGAGTGATGGCGAAGATTGGTACGATATGGAGGAGTGGAATTTGGATGAGGAGTTGAAGAAGGGGCAGGACGAAGACGACGAGGACGCGGCTACAACTGCGAAGAAAACGAGGACTAGGAGGCAATAAGTTCTTGTATCGATTTGACGGGCGCACAGGACGGCAGATAGGAACGGAAAGATGGGGTATTAGGCGTACAAACGGTCTTGGTTTCCGCATATTCAACTTTATGATAGACATTACGAGCCCTCACTTTCTGTACAATAGGGAATATTATTGTAAAATTATACGTTCTACTCCTTGAGTGAGTACTTAAAAAACGACTTTTGCTCCATCCAGCGCCTTCCATACACGTAGTTGATATATGTGCAGTCCTGTCAAACGCTCGCTAATACTGTTGAACTCCGCTGTATACGCCACCCTGCCAGCAGGTACAAACCCCAGTCTGATCTTGTCTTGCTGTCTACCTATGCCACCCATTTACAATCTATTCCACTTCCACCCAAGCCCCCCCAAGGCCCTCTATCACCACCCTTATCATTTAGTTCTTCTTTCCCCGCTTGGCCTTTGCGCGCTCCTTCTCGCGCTTCTCGTAGATGCCAGCCGTGAACGGGTCCTCGAAGCGAAGCGCAACAAGGTAGACAACCAGAACCTCGATCGTCAAGAGCACACCGGCCGGCTTTCCGTACCAGAGCGCTGTCCCGAGGAAGCTCAGGGTGGAACCGTAGTACATCGGCGCATCGGTAACGTTGAAGGGGAAGCTAGTGACGCGGGAGTCCATCAGGATACCGAAGTAGTCGCCGAGATACGTGCCGGTGAGACCAAGGGCCCACATGCTGGAGATAACGAGAACATTTCCAGCGAGGAAGAGCCCGCCGGCGATGAGCTTGACAAGATCGGTTTCGAGGTCTGGGTGTCCGGGCTGGCTGCGGAGGGCTTGCTCGTACAGGTAGTCGCGGAAGATGCCAAGAGAGAAGATGGATGCGGCGAGGAGGTAGCAGCCTAGGCGTGCGTTGCCGCCAGCGAGCTTCGTGAGGACCTTGTTGTGGTATTCTGCGAGTTATTAGAGAGGAGTTTGCAGGCTGGGAGTGGTGAGGTGGTCGAGGGCGGACGAACCTTGGCGGGCAACCGTGCTGCGCGGGGTTAGCTTTTGAAACAGGTACAAGAGAGGTACAGGTTCACTTACTTCCAGTATATGGGGTTGAATGCAATGGCAGCTGCGGCGACTATCAGGGTGTCAGAGGCATATTTTTCACTGACACTGGCATGTGACCAGAGAGCCTAATATTCATGTAAACATACCTGCAAGGCTCTTCTGGTCGAAGTCGACGAAGCCGCTGGCGAGTTTGAGGTATTCGGCCATGTTGACGTGGATAAGGTAACAGGGAACTATCGTTGACGAGTTGCAGATGGCGAGGAATGATTGAAGACGTGACGGCGGGAGAAGGCGGCCCCGGTTCCTGGGCAAGCTCCCAAGCGAGCTCTATTTGGTGGATACAATGACGTTAATGAAGCGAGGCTAACCATGAAATGTTACCCGAAATTCTGGAAAGAGCCTCCATATCTGAGAATTATAACAGTAATTTAAGCCGAAATTTTTTCCCTTTGACTCCCTTTCACAGTAGCTGGCCCATTTAAAGCTACCCTGAGTGACTGAGAGGCTTTATTTCACTTACGGTTGCTATAAACAGTGTTTGTTGTGCACGGTTCCTGACTAAATGAGTGTTGGCGCGGGATCATTTGGATATACATAGCCAGTCAAGTTCACATAGTCAAGGCAATGCATATTATTTTGATGTTAATTCATTGTAAGCCTCTTCTATTCCATCGAAGCCTATACGCGTTTTCGCCCCCCCGATCCATTTATGAGCACTGTCAAGCCAAGCCTGAAGATAGATGAAGGCCGAAAACATGCAAACGTCCCACCCCCCCATTTCGATACACAAACAAGAGTAGAAGGCATTCCCTGGCAATGCCGCTATTAAATTGCGAGGCAGCAGGCCCAGGAAGCGGGTATGAAGATAAGGGTAGAGCAGACCAATAGCAAAAGCAATATTGTCCAAACGCCTAGCACGCCTCAAGCATGTACATGACGCCAAACAGATGAGTGAAGGAAATAAGTTGTGCACCGAACCAAGCCAGTGCGAAAAGCAAACACCATTGCATTGCAAAATATTGGAACCAGCAGGATCGCTCTGGCCCCATCCGAGTAGAGTCGTTTTTCCGTCTACCGTTCGTAATTTTTTCTTTCGTGATCCATCCAAAGAGTTCATTTCAGTTGTAGCGAAAACTCAGTTTGAATATGCCAAGCATTGTTTATATTATCTCGTTTATTGAGAAACGGAATCCAAAGGTTGAGAGATTTCGATGCCGAGCTCTTCGGCATGCTTCTTGGACCATTGGCGGGAGTGGATTGATGCTAAGCCGGAGTTAGTAAATTATCAAGGAGGTTTGAGTGGTGTATATATTAGACTTACCCTTCATGAACTTCTTGCTGGCATACTTCTTGAAGAAAGCCTCGTGTGTGACTGGGCGAGCGAGATAATCGACCATAAGAATAAAGATTGGCTCAATTTGCTCGTCCGAGTATCCAGCGTAGTGTGCGATGGTGGCATCCCAGGGCCCCTTGTTGAGGATCTTGCGGGCCAAGTACATGGACGAAGCGGCGATCTCGCTAGGAAGATATCCCATAAAGCGGTGATCAAGGAGACTGATCTCCATGAGGTACTTGCCCAAGGTGCGGGTCTCGATATCATAGTTGTCGGCCTTCGAGATACGTCTGAGGAAGTTCATTGGGTTGGGGTAGCTCAGATCATAGTTGAGTGCTGACAGAACATAGCGCTCAGCGCTGAGGATTTCGGCTTCCGTGAATCCGTCGTCAGCGACGTGGCGGAAGTTCTGAACGTGGGGTGAGAGGACCTCCTCGTACTTCGAAGCGATGAACATGGCCGTGACACCAACGAGTTGGAGGCGATCGAGCTGAACCACCTTGGCGGACAAGAAACGATCGAGGATGTTGACAGCAAGGAAGAGAGTTTCCGGCAGGAGGTGGAAACGAGTGTGAACCTCAATAAGCCAGTCCACAAGTATGCCACGCATCTTCCATTCCAAATCTTCTTGGTGCTTCATGTAGACTGGGTTGGGCATGGTTGCAACCTCAAGCTCCTTCAGGTAGTCGAAAATCTCGTGGACGTATTCAGCAACCATCAATGGGTCGTCAATATCCTCGGCATCGAGGTCGAGAACCGGGTCTTCGACTTCAGGCTCTTTGATAGCCTCAACTGAAAGGCTCTCCACCTTGTTTTCACTCATAACCTCAGGAGCAGCACGCTTCTCAACGCTGGTGTGGACCTTTTTCCTTGCAGGCTCTTCATCTTCTGTGACGGACTCCTTGATTGAGAGTGAGCTTGTGCTTGAGGTTGTTTGCCTCTTCTTCGTAACACCACCACCAAGGACTCCAGAGCCGCTGGCCGTCCTCTTCAGCTCAACAGCGGATTTTTTGTTGTTATCCTTCGAGCCCAATGCTGTTCTCGTGGAGTTGGTTCGGGACACCTTTTGGATGCCAGTCGGTTGGGAAGCCTTGGACACGAGGCCACTCTTTCCCAGGGGCTTCTTTCCCTCAACAGCTCCGTCACCCTTTGTAACATTGCTGACGTCTCCCAGTGCAGCACGTTTGCGTTGGAGGGGCTGGTTGATTTGAAGACCTGACTTCTTGGATTGAAGAGGCTTTTGAGCAGCGCTGGATAGATCATCTACGCTGAGAGCAGCGGCCTTAGCCCTGGTCAGTCTTGTTGTTCCGACATTCTCATCGTTCTCGTTCGTTGCCACTCGGGTTCTGAGTGCTCGGGCCTGTTGGGATTGTGTTAGAGGCTGTGAATGTGTGGAATTTGCATTTGACAACAAACGCAGCAATACTCACTGGAGGCATATTTGAGGATATACACAAGTATAATGATTGTTTCGAATGTTATATGAAGCTATAATTATATTAGCAACGCGTACATAAGGCGAAGGCGTGCTGGCTGAAGTAGGCGTAACATTGGTGACAAAGACGCCATAAACAACGCGTCTTTGTTGCCAAAACAACTCGAGGAGGATGGGATGCCATACAGTATTAAAGGAGTCTATGTGTGCATAAACTGTCGAGAATTGTAAGAGTGTTGGGGATAGGAGCGTGGTCGATGTTGACGCTGTGTAGAAAGGACTTGGTAAGAGGCTGCCACGTCTCGGGGACACCGCTACTGAGCGTTAGGATAACTCAGTGCGTCAAAATAGAGTGATCTCGATCATGGACGCGGAGAACAACAAGAATTGGGTGAAATAGAGGTCGTGGAGGTAGGAGTAGAAGGTTTGTTGTTGACGTCGAAGGAGGAATGCAGGAAGAAAGACTACGAAGTACTGACCTGTAGGTGGAGCTTGCGTCTCCGTGCTTGTTTGTACGTCTTAGCGCGCGAGTTTCAACGCCAAGAGGAGGTGGAAGGCGACGCGATTTGAGACGAAGTGTCGAGGAGTATCTGGCGAAATATATCTGGCGTATAATTTCGAGTAGAATAGAAATTATAAAGAGACTTATAATAAAGAAGTTTTCATGGCCGCGTTTTGGAATGTTTTTTGGGGATTCATCACGAGTCGATTTCGTGGTTTTCGTGTACAGAGCTGTTGCGGGGGAGTATACCTGGGTACTTTCGCTTGAGTAGTTTCAAGCCGCGAACGATAAACATAGCAACCGCAGGGCAACGACTAGCACCACAATTCTTAACGCGCCTGATTGGTCAATTAAATCAACCAATGAGAACCCGTGTGTCTCAATGGAGTTCCGAACTAAGAAATTCATCAAACAGCACGGATCGACCCTGGAAGCGACGACCTGGTGCAACTTATCCCCTTCAACCACCATCATTCAAGCAGTACTCCCAGAGCAGCTGGGACGGATTGCTTAAGATGCTGCAGCCCAGGGTACTGCTGCGGGCGCAGAAGCCGCTATACCATACCCTCACGTTGCGACCTCTCCACCCTCGAACATATGCCACGGCTGTCGGAGAACCAATCTCAGCTGAATCTCAGCAGACCTTCACAACTACCTCGATCACGTCAAGTTTTGCGCCTCCGGCTGTTGTCGTCGACAGCAATGCCAGCTTTGCTATGCGCACATACACACCCAGGACTCCGGGTGTGCGTCATTTGAAGCGAGCCATCAACGACCACTTGTGGAAGGGCCGACCGTTTCTCCCATTGACCTTCGCCAAGAAGGGACATGGTAAGGGAGGCAGGAATAACTCTGGACGTGTGACGATCAGGCATCGTGGTGGTGGACACAAGACGAGAATCCGCACAGTGGACTTTGAGAGGATGGTTCCTGGACCTCATATGGTGGAGCGTATTGAGCACGACCCTGGACGGACAGCGCATATTGCGCTGCTGAACGAGGAGGCTACTGGCAAGAAGAGCTACATTGTTGCTCCTGAGGGAATGAGAGCAGGAGATGTCGTGCAGAGCTACCGCGCTGGCATTCCGAAGGACTTGCTTGATAGCATGGGAGGAGTGGTCGATCCCGGTGTGTTGGCAGCTAAGACCGCATGGAGAGGAAACTGTCTGCCATTGCACATGATTCCCATGGGAAGCATTGTCTACAACGTCGGCTCCGCTAAGGGCCGTGGAGCAGTCTTTTGTAGAAGTGCAGGCACATACGCCATGGTCATCAGCAAGGATGATGCTACGACCAAGGGCGGCGAGAAGCATGTCACGGTTAAGCTACAGAGTGGTGAAGTCCGCAAAGTCAGCAGGGAAGCATGCGCAACTATCGGTGTTGCCAGCAACCCCCATTACCAGCATGAACAGCTCGGAAAGGCTGGCCGAAAGCGCTGGCTCAACATCAGACCTACCGTCCGTGGTCTTGCCATGAACGCCTGTAAGTTACCCATTTACAGGTCTCAAGACCCTCATCTCTAACACAAGATTATAGGCGACCATCCTCACGGAGGTGGTAGAGGTAAATCGAAGGGTAACGTCGATCCCGTCAGCCCGTGGGGTATGCCGGTAAGTTCTATCACATAACTATCCCACAAAGCAAATATCTGACTCCATACCCAGGCGAAAGGAGGATACAAGACGCGCCAGGTCCGCAAACCCAACAAGTGGGTTGTCACACCTCGTGTGCGTAACGGCGGCAAGCGTAGAGCCAAGTAGAGAGACACTACCTTGGAGATACATCGGAGAAGCGTTTTGTTTGAATGGCGACCATGTGTAAGACGGATGATGGGCGGAGCAGGAAAGCACTGTACTTGTACTACTATATGCATATATGCGCCGAGAAGAGGCACGACCCCGAGATACTTCCTAGTGCTCGGCGTGTCCGTATCTCGGTGAGCATATCGGCGTTAGTCCTCTCCCTGTAGTATAGAATGGCTCGTTTGGAGGAGCTAGCTGGATCTAGGCGCGGGATCTCCAGAATGGGGACTGAGCCGAATCTCTTGTATAGATAGAAGCGGGGAATACATACATATCTTAAATTATTTTACGTACCATCTGCAAGCTTACTTTCTTGGTCTGTTGGTGCTTTTCGTCTGCCTGATATGTTCGGTGGTAATATTGGTGGGAATCTCGGGACTCGGGCAGGTAGCTGCATTGCTTACACGAAGGTTTTGCTGGGGTTGTGAGAACTTCGTTTACATGAGGAACGAGTAATCGTCTTGCAGCCGCCAACCAAGGCGTTGGTATTTGCTACGCTGAAACAGGGCGTAGTTGCTGGCTGTGTTTTCAATTTTTTGCCCAGCCCAGTAGGGACCACTCATTCCGAGTCAACCTTCATTGTGTCGACGATTGGTCTTGGCGGAAATTGTGCTTATGTGGCGCAAAAATCTTTGTGATGGGCAACACATAACAATCAGCTAGAGGTTGGGAATAGCGGCTGGTGCTCATTTTCCGTTTGGGTGTTCATAGTGTCTATTGAATAAAAATAGAGGCTTTCAATCACTTAGGGCTGTAGTTATCATATGAAGGTCTTTCAATAAAGCCAGTTTTTCAGATATCAAGCTGAAGGAAGGAATTGCATCAGCTTTTATTCTCGCATCAGTTCGTAGTTACACATATTCCGTCAGGCTTTAGGCCGAACGAGTATCCAGGTCGCCATAGCTGACCACGGCCATTGAAGGGGCCGAAATACTCCAGTTGCATCCGCAAGAAAACGCCTTTGATAACCCCATTTCATAAGACGAATCCCTCGCCATTTATGTCTTCTCTTCTCGTCCCATTTCCTCCCATTTCCTCCCCTTTAATCTACCTCGAGCAAGAGCCCGCGTAGTTAGCGGTCTTGCACACAGTCGTACTGCCATAATTACAGCAGGCCCCGCTGGGACCGCACTCGAAGCTATCGCGCGTATAAAACCCGCCAGTCCCAGACTCAATGACGGCCTCGCACAGCCCGCAGTACACGCCCTGCGGCGTGTTCTTAGCGCACTTGCAGCCGTTTTTCTCACAGTCGCGTTTCTCTAAGCCAAGGCTTCGAGTGTCAAAGCCACGGTTCCGGAGGTCCTGGTCGCGCTTGATCTTTGCCTCGAAATCGTGGGCTAGGTGGAGGGTCAGCGGGTGTTTTAAAGCGGAAGCGGGAGGGGGAAGTACGGGAATCGTCGACTATGGCGGAGGCGACTGCGAGGAGGGGCGCAAGGAGGAGGGCGACCTTGATCAGCTGCATGGTGACTGAATTGATGCTCGTAGAAGCTATCCTAAGGAGGAAATTCAGCCACCTTCGGAAAGATTTGTTTGTTTTGAAGCGCCCAGCGAAGCAGTTGCGACAAAGAGCAAGAAACAAGCTCTCCTCGGGGGGACCATCTTCCTTTTCTCCACATGACAGCAGCCCTACCTACTATGTATATCTCTCATCAAGGAAGACAGCGATCGCCAACCGCCAAGGAATGGCTGTGCTCGACCTGCGCCATACGGAAAGGGGTCTCGGACCCCATCCTCTTCCAATGGCAGTCTCATTGGATAGTGAGCGAAATAGGCATCATTTCTCAACGACGCTTAGATCGTCAGATCGAGAAACGGCACGGGAATAGCACATTGTACTGTACCAATCACTGATCATTTTTGAGACGGCTTCGAGTGAGCCATGCTGGTGTCAGTGGGCGGCCAGCACGGTGGGCTGGATTTGGCTTGTGAGAAAGTAGGCGTTTGGGGCAGGTGGATGGCAGCTGGTGTGTTCGGGGTGTAGGGATAATATTGCTTGTCTTGGCCTATGAGAATGGGAGATGGCCGACCCGTGCTTCGAGAAATCTAAAATGTGGTGGCAAAGCTAGTCTCAGGCATTAGAGGTTCCTAACTGCCAAAGGGAGATGTGTGGCTAATGCAGGGCTGAGAGAACGTCCCAAAGAGTATAATTGATAGAGACACATAACTTAATAGGTTTACGCGAATAAGATTTAAAAACTTAATAGCCTTTTAGTTAGGAAACATGCCTTAATTTTACTCCATTTAAAACATAAGATGACAGGATGGCTTCTGAAAAGGGTTCCTCCCATTGTTGTTTTATGACAACTCTGCCAAGCAGCATAGCCACTAGGGTACGGTCCGCGCCGTAAGGCTGCCCCGCGCCGTTAGTGTGGCGGTGCACGAATCCTATTATCATACATATCTCAGCCTTTCCCATAATATATTGCTGTAAAAAAATACGCCCAAAGACACTAATCGTGGGAATCCGATGGAGCATATCGATGGTTCATTTGGTTTGTGACTCCTATTTATAACTTAGTATTAATTCTAACACCCTCAGGCATTGCCAGCCTCCTCATGGAGGTGGCCAACAAAACTTTCACCAACGGAACGTTTACCAATACCACCGCCCTTCCCACCACCGCCTGCCCCAATGGCAACATAGTGCCATGGCAGTCGGCACTTTGGGCAATTCTTGCCCTTGGCCTCAACGCCATGACGCAGCCCTCTGGCGCCGACCCTTCCCCAACCCCCGCCATCTCCTTCGTCCGCTCCTCCCCCGTCATCTGCCTTTTGGACGCTGTCTCTATCCCCATCTGGCTTGTCGTAGGCAGCTACTATGGCGAGTCCACCACCAACTCACTCACCTCCAAACGATTAGCCACACGCCCCAACCGCACGCCCGCCAGCGCCCCGATCTTTTCCGCTATCGCCAGCGCCGTATTCTTCATTCTCGGTCCCCTCCCCCAAGCCATTAAGCTAGCCGGCATGTCTGGCGTTCCCTTTACCAAATCTGTTGGCTTCATCTTCCTCGTTGCCTACCTCCTTGGCGTCTATGAAGCCGATGCCGCCTACCGCGCCTCGCGCCGCCATACCGACAAACCCTGGCTCTCATTCGCCGTGAGAGCGCAACGCATCCCGGAGACCGTGCGCATCCGCCTCGCCTGGCTTGACGAGATATTGCGCTATTACATTTTCTTCGTTCACTTCTCGTTATGGCTGGCAGTCGCGCACATGGTGGTTTATTCGAGCGCGGGTGCCACTAAGGTGGGCTCAAGTAAACTTGAGGGGTCGGTTTTCTTGCTTGTCTACCAGATACCGATTGTGTTGGTGGGCGTGCCAGCGGGGCTGTACGGAAAAAGGCGCTTAGGAAGTCGGCTGCATAAGCGGTTTTCTGGACGTGCAGGTTCTCAGAGAATGAGGCCGGTGGTCGATGCGGGTCTTCTATATGGCCCTGCGGTACTTTCAGGATTCTCAGCGTTCGCGCTGACGATTTTCTTGTTCCAGCTCCTCAAAAACTACTTTGGATCCGAGCAAGAGGTTCGCTTGGGCTGGAAGGCGTATGCCGATACAAAGGAGTCGTTCGTCAAACTCTCAGGGTTCATACTCGTGCTGTTTGTCCTCGCCATTTGCGTACCTCTCCTCACCTTTGGGCTCTACTTCATCAAAACCGTGCTCGAGGTAATCATGGCGCCGGAGCCTGAAATTAACAAGCCGAAACTAACGAAGGAGGCGGAGGATGAGGAAGACCCGGATGAGGAAGACTCGGATACGATGGTTTATAATATGGGGGTGCTCGGGTTTGCATTGTCCAATCTGTTATTCGCGATATTGTTTTACGCCCATGCCTATGTTACGGAGGGGACGTCAAAGCCAGGGTGGAGTGAAATGTTGGGATAACCGTTGAATATTTATAATAATGAGAGACGAAAATATATAGAGAGACGGAACCAGAAAGGTCTTGCTCACAGTCTAATAGCTACTTATGCCGCCTGAAATCATATGGAAGGGGTTATTCTACCAGGTAGCCTTCAAAGCATTAAATTGAAGTACTACAACTGTCTACGCCTCCTTGCCTACACTGGCTTGCTCTACTGCTCTCTCATCCGTAGCTATACTCTCTAACTTCTCTAGCTGATCAAACTTCTGCACAACCTGCAACGTGGCATAGTAGGCAAACGGCAGCGCAATAAACCAAAACGCAAAGTTAATGCTCGCCGTGGCTATCAACGCCGTCGGCACTGCCTGGACTCCAAACCCCACAGCAACCGCCGCCGTCTCAATCCCTCTCAACAGAGAGCTGTACCGGACCTGGTCACCAGGAGAATCCGACAAGTTGCTAATACACCAGTAGATGTAATTCTCCACCATGCCGAGACTAATCCGCTCAAACATATACTATCCGAAGCCGCGCCCGAAGGAACTCTGATCCCCCCAATCCAGCGTCGGCTTGGTGTGACGGTACTCGTTCTGGATGTACACGGCCCAGATCCAAGTCGCGCTGTTGAGCAGTGCAATCAGCACGAATGCCGTTATGGCCCGCGTTTGCCGCCGTTTTGCCCATGGTAGGTCTACTATTGAGCCGCTCACCCAGGTTGCCATCGTCCCGACGACGGCGGAGAGGAAGCTTGCTAGAGCGCGCGAGCGTACCGTGAAGTATGTCGCAAGATATGTCCCTGGGTAGGCCTGGATCCAGCCATAATACCAGAACAGCGGGAATAGGAGCAAAATTGGCTTGCTGCGGAGCAGGCGCCACATCTCCTTCCCCTCGGTCCGCCACGGTGTCCCCCGCTTGGCCTCGATGCGGGTCCCGTCGTCTCGTTGCACCTTCTCTGGGTTCGATAGGAGCAGGCCAAAGAAAAAACCGAGGCATTGAATGGCGATGAAGTCGAGGTAGGTTTCATACCCAATCTTACCGCGCTGGTTCGTCTTGTGGTTGATAGCGAGGGAGATGGCCCCGCCGATGATATTCCCAAAATTCCGGAACGTGAACCACGTCGCGATATACCGCCCGCGCTTCCCCTGCTCCGGATACCCCGTGGAAATGGCGCCCTCGACGCTCCAGAGGAATCCCGCACTGAGCCCGCACGCCACGGCGCCCACGTACACGAACCACGTCGACCCGAAACGATTATTGACATACAGTCCCGCGGCGTAAAGGGGGTAACCGAGAGAGCCGATTGCGAGCGTCCAGCGGAACCCAATGATGTTTGTGAGCCACGGCCCGGCAAAGCAGGTTACTGTCATAAAGGCGTATAGTAGTGCATTTGCAGCATTGACTAGGTCAGGACTTTGGGATCCACCCACGCCGAGGCCATTCATGGCACTCCATATCCCAGGGGCGCTGAATGCGCAGATACCCACGACGAGGATCTGGAAGAGGGTACTGCGAAAGAACGGAGGTTTCTGCGGAACCGGTGGTGGTATGGAACCCGTTGCAGTCGTAGGGGAGCTCTCTTCGAGCTCCCCCTTCTGGACACTAGACGACGTTGACATAGTACGTCGAGAACTAGGGTGCAAGAGGCGGGATAGAGGTGATATGAGGAAAGCGGTGCAACGCACTGCACATTAAACGGTGCAATAAATCCATCGTGGTACTACATCGTTTCTTATGTATGTCTTGGGCAGTTCATGACGATCTGTGGACCTGGGCTCTGTAGATCTGTGAGACGTGCATCCGATAAGCACGCAATATGAGACATCATCAACGTGACAGCCACGATGCCGATAAGTCCTTCTGCGCCATGTAACATCGGCCGCGTTCCTTTGGCAATAGTACGACGATTCTTAGCGTCATTATTTCCTGTTTTAGGAAAATAGTTATATGTGATTTTTTGCTTTTTGTCTGTTAGGTAGTTGTGAAGTCGACAGGTAGGAATCTGGAAGATCTAGGTCGCGCGCAAGACCTAGAACCATGTGTTAAAGGCCGAGCCCACTTAACTACTCCAGACCCCAGACTACAGTAGGCAACATGGCTAAAAGAAGGCCATGTTAAGATTTTAGTCTTTAATTGCCATATTAATTGCCATATTAACTGCCATACTAAAACCGTACTCTACCCCTACTGTGCTACGGCAGACTACTTTATGTCGTGACCCTGCACCCCCGGAACCCCGGCAATACCTTAGCACATATCGCGGTATTACTTCCACAGCCAGCGCGGGGGATCTGGGGGCATTCATTCCGTGATTTTAGCACAGATGAGAGAATACCGGCCGCCTGGGCCTGGGTCCCATGGGTTGACTCTGCGCATGGATTATGATAACAAAGTTGGAGATAAAAGACACGGCGATATCCCCCTCTTTGGGGCGGGGTAAGCGGAAGATTAAGTCCACAATATCTGGAAATTATATCAGTTTCTTATAATAAGACTGCAATATTTAAGTCATCATGGCGACTACAGTTGAGCAGCTTGGGATCAGCTCTCTCAAGCTTGACGGCGCTCCCTCGCCGTCGCTTGTATTCGAGCCGTTTGACCTACCGTCAAATAACCAGCGTACACTCGGCGCCCCTTACCCCGCCAACACTGTCACCCCACTCGCTCTAAGGCCATCCGTTCACGACAATGCGGAGGTCCAACTTGACACAATCGTGGAGACTATAGAGTCTCTCCAGGCACAGGATGGCATCCTCACTAAGAAGCTTGCTCTTCATGGGACTCTACTCTTTCGGGGTCTCCCGATCCGCAGCGCCGCGGACTTCAGCAAGTTCGCCCACGCCTTTGGTTACAAGCCGCACGAGATCATCGGAATAGTCGTCGATAGGCAACTACTCGCACCTAATGTAGCACCCGCCAACGAGGCACCTAAAGAGGTTCTAATCTACAACCACAACGAGTCACCGCAGGTCCCGCATGCACCAGAATACATTTTCTTCTACAGCCAGAAGGCACCCGCAAAAGGCGGAGAGACGCCCATCTCTTCATCCCTCGAGCTCTTCTACCGCGCGCAGCAGGAAATCCCCGAGTTCATCGCCGAGCTCGCCGAGAAAGGCATCCTCAGCAGGGTCATCTACAAAGAGGGCAAGCAGTACGAAGGTGGCTCGACGCTGCAACAAGCATTCGGGAAAGAGATTCAAGACGGCGACTACGCGGCCACCCGGCGCTCCAAGATTGAGGCCCAGATCGCGCGCTATGGCCGTGGAAAGTACACGACATGGGAATGGACGGACGACGGACTTGTGCTCACTCACCGGCTCCCAGGTATCCGCACGCAGCGTGGCACGAACTTACCGACGCTGTTCACGGGACTGGCGGCGTACTACCGCAACTCGCAGGTGAACAGCGGGGCGAGGCGTACCGTCACGCAGCAGCTGTTTGGTGATGGGTCGACCATTCCGGAGAAGTTCCTCGCGCGCCTAGCGGAGATCACGGATGAGATCCGTGTGCTGCATAAGTGGCAGCAGGGCGATGTGCTTGTGTATGATAATGTTGTTTCGCAGCATGGGAGGCACCCTTGGGAGGGTGAGCAGGCGGATCGGGTAGTCGAAGCTAAGCTGTTATTCGCGAGGAGCTAAGTGATGCACGGAACCTTGCATTCAGATATGATGTTAGAGAACCAACTCCCCTGTTTTCAGCCAAATGCCTTGTCTATTAACTGGCAATGCAACGCCCTGACTTTATAATGCCATTCTTGATGCCCATCAACACCAGTTCAACCTCTCAACTTTCAAGGCATAGATCCGCCTTCCCGCATTCCAAGTCACAAGCAACATGTCCAAGGATCGCACCTACCCCAAACTCCTCATCCAGATGTCTGGTGCGCCAGGTTCTGGGAAGAGCACCATAGCAAGGCTACTCGGTCAATCCATCGGCGGAGTAGTCATCGACCACGACGTGCTTAGATCCACTCTCCTTGAATCTGATGTTCATTTCGGCCCGGCAACGAGACATGCCTATGAACTCCAATGGGCGCTAGCCCAAGACGTCATGAAGCAAGGCCTTAGCGTTATCATTGACAGCACCTGCAACTTCCAGGTCGTTCTCGACCGAGGAACGGAACTCGCCAAGGAACAGGGCTACAATTACTGGTACGTTCAGTGCCAGGTCCGAGATGTCGAATTATTGGACCGGCGGCTGCGCTCCCGAGACTCGATGACGAGTCAACGAACTGGTGTTGACTGTCCGCCCGCTGCTGCAAATGATATCAGCGAAAGCGAAGACTGTCGCGCAATCTTCAAGAGGTGGATTGAGAATCCGTGCCATCCAGAGGGCAATAATATAGTCATTGTAGACTCAACGGGAAACCCAGAGATACTCCGAGATCATATTCTAAAAATGATTGCCAGCTAGCTAAGGGGTGCAGCTGCACGATAGGAAGAACGACATGTAGCTTAACCTAATATTTTAAACCAACGCTTACTTGATACAGCACCCGTGCCGTCATAAAATTAAGGAAAGTTGCAGCGTGCTTTATGTAATAATAGACTAAAAAAAGCCTGGCCTTCTGGGACAACTACATTGTCTGAAGAGACTGAGGGAATTTAGCTCTTGGGTGTAGTGATTAAGCAGGCGGTTTAGACTTAAAGAATCATCTATATTTAAGCAAGTAGCAGGAACTATATTATAATAAAATAGCGATGGATAAGAGACAATGTTCGACAAGATACAACATATGAAACGTGGTATTCTATTGTTTGTTATTATTGTTGTCGTCAGTAGCTGGCTGGCAGAAATTGAGGTGTCGTGCCCAGAAGACCCCTAATCTACAACCAGACAACCTGTTTAAGAATGACATAACCCATCTGAAACTTTAGGGACTTCGGGTATGCAGGTTAGTAAACCTAATCTAATGGTTTCACCACTAAATTGAAGATCAGATTGAAGTAATTTTGCCGACCATGCTAAGACTAGGGCCGATACGGCTCTAGACCACCGATTCTTGTGATCTAGAGCTGTATCGGCCCCTCTCCCAGAGATATGTCCCTCTGTGTCACGTAGGCTAGCCGAGCTGTGATACTCAAGTCGAGGTGAGTCCGCTCAGGTCGACGTTCTCATGACGTGCCATCGCTACGGAGATATCACCAGAGTTTGGTTCACGTTAATTCCGGATTGCCTCATAGCTATAGCTTCCAAGCAACCTCACATGAGAATGGATGTTACCATGGACGAAAAGCTGCCACGAATGACAAGTCAGCTACAGCTATCTCTAATCGCCGATGCGCGAATGGAGTTTAAACACAGCTCGCCATAATCCAAGATGACGTTGCCTGATAGGAGCTTTAACGAGATGGAAACCGCCCTGGCTGTCCGTATAAAGGGACAGGAAGCCCGTCAACAGTCGTTCTGTTCTCCAACGTACACGTAACAGTACTATATGACACCGTCGCTATCACAATGAACCCGTTTTCCTCCCGACGCACGAGCGGCGGCAACGCCAATGTCTCCTCCACGAGAAGAAAGCATAAAGACCAGCTGGGCATGCTCGGTCTCGCCGACAGCACGCGTAACAACACCGTCGCCGTGATCGGCGAGTTTGTCGGCACGTTCCTCTTCCTCTTCTGGTCCTTTGTCGGCGCCCAGATCGCCAACACACCCAAGCCTAAAGATGGCGCCGCGCCGAATACGTCGAACCTGATGTTTGTGTCGCTGTGTTTCGGCTTCTCCTTGACGGTGAACGTGTGGGCGTTTTATCGGGTCACGGGTGGGCTGTTTAACCCTTCGGTATGAGTTTCCTTCCTCTAGAACCTGTGCCCGGCTGAGCTGATGTTGAAAAGGTGACGCTTGCTTTGTTCCTCGTTGGCGGGCTGCCGGCCATGAGAGCACTCCTCGTCTTAGTTGCTCAGATACTTGGAGGGATCTGTGCTGCGGCAGTGGTGTCTGCCCTCTTCCCAGGACCTCTCAATGTGGAAACAGGGCTGGGCGGAGGAGCATCGACAGCCCAGGGGCTCTTCATTGAAATGTTCCTGACCGCGCAGCTCGTGTTTGTGATCATCATGCTCGCAGTGGTCAAGCACAAATCGACGTTCCTTGCTCCTGTCGGAATCGGTCTCGCTTTCTTCCTGACTGAACTCTGCGGTTTGTGCCTCCTCAACCATATCCGAGTGACATCTGTCTAACGTGTAATAACAGGTATCTACTTCACTGGAGGTTCTCTCAATTTTGCCCGCTCCCTCGGCCCAGCAGTCGTGAACCGCCATTTCCCACGCTACTTCTGGATCTACTTCCTCGGGCCACTTCTCGGCGCCCTCCTCGCAGTGGGCTTCTACAAACTGCTGAACAGCATGCGATACCAGACCTGCAACCCCGGCCAGGACTTCGGCGAAGAAGAGGTACCACAGGAGACCGGTACCATTCCTGGCCATTATGAGAGCGGAAGCCCCCCACTTAAGCACGCGCGGAATGTCTCTGGGGCCACCGCGGTGAACCATGACGATGGAATTGGTGGCCAAAGAATGCCAGTACAGAACGACAACTATGCCAATACGGAGTTGCGCCAGGACGGGATTTCGCCTCTTGGAGACAGCAATTATACGACCCCCGCGTACAACAGCAACGCACCTGTACAGGCCGGGTATGCGGCGAGGGAGCACGTGTAATGGTAGGCCTTTAAGGCGAGCCTTTTGAGAAGACACCTGAGTGGTGGCGAGGAGAAGTTGAGACAGGGTGTATGGCGGTGGAAAGTATGGTTGAGCGACAGCTATCAGGCTGTCTTGTTTTGCATGCTGTATATTCCCGCTATTAGCATGATTGAGAGTAGAAATAAAGTAAATCCCAAGCTTGTGTTTGGCATCAAAGTAATTAGACTCTGCCTACACAGCAACGGGAAACCCAATTATCTTGAGTCTGTGATATTGAGCCGCCGAAGCACCCATTATTCCAACCCGTCTCCCCTACGCCTCTCCAGTTGTCTCTCCCATGCCGGCATCGCCCACTTCACCATGTACTCTGATTTCATGAGCTGCTCCGCTGTCAACCTTTCGGCAGGTTCAAAAGTCATCATACCCCTCAGTAACTCCTCTAAAGCCTGCATCTCACCCCCTTTGACATCCCACTGATATGACTCAGGCGTCTCACCACGTCCCATGTCCCACATGCGCTCGTTCAGAGGTCGGAACACAGGCGTGTAAATCCTCTTCATATCGCGGACCCAGGTGCCGTCGGGCTCAAAGAATTCCTTGCGATTTTCCCATGCATCCCACCAGCGAGCGGGCGGCAAGCCAATCGTGCTTACCATTTCGGTTATTATATCATCTCGGTCCCAGCCAAATGTCTCGAAGAGAGCCCGTTCACCGAGTACTTCATAGAGATTGACGGCGAGTGTCCAGATGTCGGCGGCTTGAGTGATGGGTTCGTTGAAGAAGTCTTCGGGGGGGAGGTAGAGAGTAGGTGTATGGAGCTCGGGGGATGGCTCGCTTGCAACTACGAACGAGGTTCCATAGTCGGATATCCTAACGATTGGGTCCAAGAGCTTGTCAGCGGACATCTTGATGTGCATTGGGTAAACAGCATATGGCGGCGCGTGAGGTTCAACTGCCGCGCCATCAACCCTCGTGACGGGAGCCTTGTCTAGGCGGTAGCGGTTATAAAGCTCGTCGGGGCTGAGATTATCTAAACCTGACCGCGCAGAAGAAAGTTTCGCGTATGTAGATCTAGATAGAGTGAGAACATTGAACATGTGACTGAAAGGCCTTGGATAACAAAGAGGGTTTACGTACCACCATGGCAGACTCCACGAGAGTGCAAGAAGGAAACCCCCATGATAAGTTGAGCCACGATAGATCTTGCAGTCTCAGTAGGGAACATAAAGTTCACCGAGTCCTCCTTAGACGCTGCAATACTACAGCCCGCCGGTTCCTGTACGAGACAATGGTGATGTCCGTTGGGACCATCGAATAAAAAATCGTCTAGTAGATGGGGAGTGAACCGCTTTCCTGGGTGTGTCAAGTCGCCACTATGGAGCATCTTGAGAATATTCCCTTCAGTGCTTTTTAGAGATTCACTAGCAACCAAGATCTTCAATGACACATAGCATTGCAGGCGATTGTCACGTGCTAGCCAAATTGTTGAATAAACACCAAACCCAAGCTTGCGGACAACCACGTATCGGCCATCATGGAAATGGTCCCCAATGACGGTAGGGTGATAGCCGCCAATTGTGTAGTCTTCAAAGTCTTCTAGATCGACCTCTGGGATGTAGACATCCTCGTGTAATGGGGAGGCATTGTTAACCATAGAGTATGACCGTTGATGCTGATTGGGGCAGCTTTTCTGGTTCAGGCTCGCGCCAGAAAACGCACGCGAAGAGTGAAGGACGTGTAACTGAGCTTTCCAAGAACAATGTTGGGGGGATAATCTCGGTCGACTGCAAGCCACTACCGGTATAGAGTAAATGGAATGCTTCCGGGGAACGATTCTCATGGTTAACTCAATACACAAGTAGATGGGCGGGGATGATAACACGAGGTAGAGTACAACTCGACTCCATATTGATACTGAGACATCCTCTCTAGCGCACGGACTCGACATGGGCCACGGGCTTGTCAGGTGGGGTTCCAGAAGGCGCTTTGTGTTGTAAATGAACGCGTGCTGAAGACTACAGCCATGATAGGGGCGAGAAGATAATATATATTGGCATGGTTTTCATAGAAGACAAACTACTTTGTTTCTATCTCTCTGTTAAGTTTCTCATGCTGCAAATATACTTGTTGGTAATCCGTAATCCGTTAACGCCCTTTCCCTTTTGCTATATTTATAATTAATATGATAATTATAGCATTTAGTAATTGAGATCTTTTATTTTAATTACAATTAATATAATCATTCCTATCATATATAATTACTCTTTAGACTCTTAATCGACCGAGTATCCTGAGTAATATCGCAAACGACCGCGAATATCCTTTAAACCACCGGACACCGGAGCGGAAGTGTGCTCCGGTACCTGCCTGCCTCTGCGGAAGTTTGGGAAAGGGGGGTACGAGGGGTGGCGTGGAGAGCGGCGTCGGGCAGCCGCTGTGGTGGAATGGGGGGGAAGCTTGACCTTGGTTTGGTGTGGACGACGTGGACGTGACTAGGGATGGCGATGACAAAAAGGGGGGATTGGCTGCTGTGGTGCAAGAAGGAAACGAATCATAGGATCCTAAAGGCAGCATCGCGCACGGGAGAATGAGGGGTTTCCGCCCACGGCAAGGAAAGTGTGTGCTCCCTTGCTGCTGTGTGGTGGAAGTCAAGGAAGGTACCTTGCGTTACCATAACTTGGAAACACCCCCTTTCCAGCCCATAACCACAGAAATAGCCTATTTCGAAGCCTCGCATCCCACTCTGTCCCTACAACCTTAAATATTAGACATCAGCATCTTAAATTCGCCCAAGCTCGCACTCTTTGATAGACTCAGAACAAAGAAGACTGGAATGCTTTGTTTTTCGTGGGAGATATGCACATTCCAATTTAAAGGGGTTGGATACGAGGAGTACCACTGGCGCCGTCTTTCCATGGAAGGCATGGCGAGCTGCTTGTGAGCGGCACTGGATGCCGTATGGCTGCGTCGTACCTGTGTTCCAATGTGGAACATGGCGCTCCAACCTGGACAGAATGGTTTCGCGACGATGCAGTGCAATCCTTATACGAGGTCTCAGACTCGCTGTGGAGCAAGACTGTGCATCCCATTAGTGCCCGGGTCCTGCGATCTACGGTGTTTGGCTTGGTGCTTCTCCCTGGCTCCTTGCGAGTCTGCCTTACCTAAGATTAGCTTGCATGGAAAAGGGGCGATCCATGAAGCGCTGGGATATAGCTCACGCGTGACCACGTGATATCGCACTTAATGGAAACTGAACTTTCAGACCATTTGGACGATTCGGATTCGGTCGGAATAGAGTCCCCGATGGTTGGATCACAGAGAGTAATCTTCATGTGTGAAGGCAGCCAGCATACCGTCAAAGTTGATATGCCGAGGTCTTCGGTGAGTCAATCGGTATGGGCCTAACATTATGGCTGAGCAGAGCTGAAGTTCTGGACGCGACAGATAGCCAGTTGCAACCGCAGTTTAGACAAGGAAACGTTGACTATACCAGGATGATGTCTGCAGATGCCCATGTGCAGACATTTGTAATGGGCATGAGTGATAGAGATGGAAACGGATAGGCGCAGCGGAGTAAGGGTAAAGAGGTCCATCTGGCGGTCAAGCGGGGAGGAAACACCAACATATCGGCCCTTAGCAAGCATCTCAACCGCGGTCAGCCTCGCGAACTGTGAGAAACAGCATGGAATGACTAATTGGCGTCCACTGCCCCTCTATCCCACCACGGCGGGCACAAATCTGGGCTGCGAGGACCCGAGTAAGCATATCCAGGATCGTCATCAGGTCGGTGCCTACGCAACCCACTTTCGAACGAGTCCCATACCCGTTTGGGCGCGAGGAAGCCCTGCGTCCGCGGCGGCGCCATGCGATTCTGGGTGTTCGGGTCGCGGATTGCTGCGATGTTTGGATAGGACCTGGCTGGGGTTGCATGTCAGCGGCGGCGGAATGCTCTACCGACTCGCTTGGCGCCGTGTTTGACAGGAGGGAGGAAGGGATGAGTGTATGGGTGTCGGAGGCTTGGGGACGACGACACGCGAGGGTTGCTGGGATGCGCAGGGCTGATGCAGCAACCGCGCCGTGAGAGTGCAGATGAAATTGATTGATGGGTTCTTTGATGGGGTGGTTGGACGACGTGTATCGCAGGTTGCCGTTGCATCGTTGCATCGTCCCCACACATCCATTTCCACTCTTCCGCGGCTTGTACTGTACACAGAGCTAACTATTCAGTAACCACGGTATGGGCGAGACATTTGCCGTCCGAGGTGGGCCTGTTCTCGAAGAACCCGTTTGTGCTTTCTTGCTTCCGTTTGCAACGGCGGCGGCACGCGATACATCTAATCTGTTAGGGGCGGCGGGAGCGTACGGACGTAAACTGTTCCATGCATGGGATTATATGTAATCTTGATTATTCAGCGACGGTTGGCCGTCGTCGCAAGCCAGACTCGTCAGACCACGACAGGCGTGCATAGGTGTACGCAAGTACAGTACACACAGAACACAGGCTCCAGTTCTCCATTTCACCAGTGATGCTGGCGAGCTGGCTCTTGTTCGCGCGACGCTGAGGCGTCCTGGCCAACAAAGCCCGTCTATAGATATCTCCAAATACTCTCTTGACAGGTGAAGGGCGCGTGGAAGGGGAAGCGATCGCCGTTGAGCTTGAATCTGCGCCCACGCGCGTGGCTGTGTGAGGGCTTGCTTGAGGCATGAAGCATGAGCTGTGGGCGTAGGATGTATGCGAACTTTAAAGTGACTTCTTTCCAGTGAACAGTCAGCGACAGTGACACTTCCCTCCCCCAAACTCAATTTCAACCACAGGGAGTTTACTTAACTGGATTGTGATGCGCCCCTCCCCCACGCAGAAACCACGCCACTGCATCTGTAGTGTCCCTCGGTGGGTGTGTTGGTGGTCCCCTAAGGCCCCTAAGATCCCCTACCCCAGCCAATTGATTTGGGTTTGTTAGAGCAAGAAGCCTTGTGTGAAAGGGGCGGAGCCTAATACCTACCGTGGCTCCGCTCACCCAGTCGCCCTTGGCTCTATCCTCATCCCTGGCTTTTCCAGTCACAATGGAGTAGTTTGTAGTAGATTGTGCAGTAGTTGCAGTACTAAAGTAAGAAAGTAAGAGTACTTTAGCAATGAAAGAGGTGAGGTAAAGGCCTGTACAGAGGCCTGTACAGATGCACTCTTTCCATGACTTTTGTTGTACCATAATATATGCCTTTTGTATGGTTAATGCCTGCTTAGAACTTACTCGGATGTACCTCGCTTCTACCAGACGCCGTTAGACAGGTGGGCTTCGGTTGGCGTCTCTATTTTGAGTATCGCGCGAAGATCAGCTCAACCACATCACCCTGTTGACTTCGGCCCTACGAAAGCGTAGACTTTAATACTTTAATCAGGCCTTCATGCCGCCCTCCTTCCAGCCCCCCATCCACCGAGACTTATCACCACCGTAAAGGAATCACGCTGGTTACGTTCTCTACCGGTCGTTTCCCGTTTCACGACATTCTCGAAACCCTCGAAACCGCTGTGCGCCCTTCCGTGTGGTCGCTCATACATCACCCTCGCTACCTATAATCTCCGACTCCGTTGGGACCTTGTTGAAGGAATTACCCAACCTGCGAATCATAAAACCTCACCGACGAGCATATTGCGGACACGCGCCGCCCTCATTCATACACTCGAGTTCGCAGATGCACTGTCAGGGTCGCCGGTGCAGTACAGACCGAATCCCGCTCATAGACACTCTCAGGGATAGACCCCCACCACAGCATTCGAACACCGAACACCGACCTCCTCTGCACATCACCGACAATGTCCTCATCAAACACCTCACCCGACACCTACTCCAACCCAACCTTCGACTCTGTCAATGCGTCCACGGCCGGACAGTCGTCGCACAAGCGGCGCAGAAGCCCCGACGACCCAACCTCTCCAAAGGGGGACAACACAGGCAGCGGCACGCCCTCTATAAAGCGGATAGCATGTGTCATATGCAGGAAGAGAAAGCTTAAGTGCGACGGCAGCAAGCCCAGCTGCTCGACCTGCAAGCGCCTCCACCACGACTGCGCCTACGACGAGGTCCGGCGCAAGAGCGGCCCAAAGCGCGGATATGTGAAGGCCCTCGAGGAGAGACTAAGTATACCTCCCGCACCCATACATACCCTACCTGTCTAACTTCCCACTTTAGAGCAAGTCGAAGAATTGCTTAAGACGCGCGATCCCTCAGCAGCGAAAAGCCCAGACCTAGCACGCCCAACCTTTACCGCCGCGAACACCCATACGAGCACCCGGGCCATGCTTGCGACAGCAAACGCAGATTTCGGCGTCAACAACCCAGATATTGCTGTTGTCAATGACCGAGATCATGAGCGCTGGCACTTCCCCGGCGACTCGCCGCAGCCAGGCATGGAGGAACTCGCTTTTGATCCGAACTTGAATATGGGGGGGATGACAATGGACCCGACGTTTACATGGGAAATGATCGGATTGGGCCTCGATGAGCCGCTGCCGCCGCAGGACACGATTGATGAGTTGCACCAAATTTATTTTGAAAAGGTACACCCCTCGGTGCCAATGATACATAAGTATCGTTATTTGGCGGCGATGAACCTGTAAGTCTGCCCACCGTATTTCTGTACTCGCCAAATTCATGATTGGCGTGGTTTCGATTAGTATGGAAGCTTATTCCACACAGTGCTCCGAATCAACGGCCACCAGTTTGTCTACGATACGCCATGTGGACATTGGCGTGCTCCGTCACAGACAAATTCTTGGACCTGAAAGACCACTTCTACCAGAGATCTCGCAAATACGTTGAGCAGGACTACCTAAAGGGACACGGCGAGCATTTGATATCTGTCGGCCACGCGCAGACCCATATCCTCCTAAGCACGTACGAGTTCAAGATGATGTATTTCCCAAGGGCATGGATGAGTACTGGCTCTGGTATCAGATTATGTCAGATGTAAGTCACGACACCGAGAATAGGGGGTGTCAAATCTAACATTAGCAGGATGGGCCTACACAGGTTGGATGGAGCAGGACTCGACGTGAAGCAATGCCTCCCACCGGCACGGGACTGGACGGAGCGGGAGGAACGACGCAGGACATTCTGGATGGCATTCGCCGAGGACCGCTACGCCAGTATTGGCACTGGGTGGCCAATGACCATCGATGAGAGGGACGTTCTCACCAATCTCCCCGCATCAGAAGAGGCCTTTGAGAAGAGCAAGCCGGAGCAGACCACTACGCTGTCTGACGCATTCGGCCCCAACGGCGCAGAGAAACTCTCTGCGTTCGGCAGCATCGCCTTGATGGCAGCCCTCTTCGGGCGCAACCTCGTGCACCTTCACCGCCCCGACGTCAATGAGCTCGATTCCGACCTCAACGGCGAGTTCTGGAAGCGTCATAGACAGCTGGACAATATATTGCTGAACACGTCGTTAAAGCTACCTGAGCACCTCAAAGTATCGAACGCAAACAACCCAAATATCCACAGCCCGAATATCGTGTATGCGAATATGAATATCCACACCTCGACTATCTGTCTGCATCAGGCAGCTGTATATAAAGCAGATAAGAATCACCTCCCGGCGTCGGTAAGCAAGGAGAGTAAGATGCGCTGCATTAATGCTGCGAATGAGATTGCGGGTATCATGCGCATGATCTCCCATCTGGACCTGTCAGCTGTATGCTCCCCTCCCCTCCCCTCCACCAGAAATAGCACTATGGATACTAACTTGCATAGATGAACCCCTTTATCTCCTTCTGTCTCTACGTCGCCGCGCGTGTCTTCGTGCAGTACCTCAAGAGCCGACCGGAGGACAACACGACGGGCGACGCTCTGCGATTCCTGTTGGCTGCCATGAACGCAATGAAAGCCAAGAACCCACTCACCGAATCCTTCCTCGTTCAGCTCGACGTCGACCTGGAGAGTCTCGGACTGCGAGATCCAAAGTACAAGGCCCTTATCAACGGACACTTAAATGTAACCCTCCCCACCGCCCACACCACATTGAACCTCAATACTAACACACCTCAGAATCCCCAAGCACAAATCTTCAAGGATCGTAATGGCACCGACCCATGCAACTTCCTCAAGATCGTCGACGACGTCGTCACGAGCGCGCAACCCGACTCCCCAACCAACTCCGCTGGACCCGCACCCACTACCTCCGGCCCCCCCATAACCTCCGACCGAGCACCCCCGCCCTTCAGTGGCTACACCGATGACGGGATGCCCTGGATCCCCGCCGAGCGCGGCTTCCCCAGCCGCCCCGGCGCCGGCACAAACCTAGGCAGCATACCCGGCCTCGTCGTTCTTCCCAACACTAACGACACCACCTACGGCATGCAACGCCACTTCACATCCGAGATGGAAATGGACCTCTCCTCCGGCGACGCCGCCGTCTCCGACCGCCCCACACCCTCCTCCACCGCCCCCTCCGACGGACACCGCCCCTCCAACCTCGCACCAGCGAAGGGCTCAGGCCACAGCTCCTTCGAGACCTCACCCGTCGCAAGCCACAACGTCGGGATCCCCGAGCAACACCAGAACGGCGCCCCGCAGGGGTTCTACCAGCAGCAGGGCGGCGAGGGGTATATTCCTGCGCTACAGAGCCAAGGCGGGATAGGGTACACGATGGCGGGATCGCCGGGGCGCGGTGCGGAGTTCGCGGGCGCGCAGTGGGAGATGGCGTCGGCGTTGACGCCGATTGGGGAGGGTATGTTGAGGGAGCTGATGAGTATTGGGCCGATGGATATGGGGCCGTGGGAAGGGCAGGCTCCTTGAGGTCTGGTGGAGCTGCGAGCGAGAGTGGTGGGAAGTGAGAGGTATATATAATACATTAACGGCTTTTATGACGGAGGGACGGAACGGGGGTGGGCGTTTTACTGGCGAAGGACCGCCTCACAACGGAGGCGGCCGAAATGTTTTGTTTTGCGATATTCAAAGCCTGGGCTCATAGCAGCACCACAAAAAGGGCGGAGTGGTTGGGGCTCGTTGCAAGCGATGGTGCGGACGGGGACTTGCTTTTGTTTTTAATCTGGATGGACTATTGGCTGGGATAACATGAAACAAGGGGGATTTTCTATGTAAGCTTGTTTTGTGGGCTTTGCTTTGCTATTTTGCTTTTTTAGCACTGAAGGTGTCGCCCGATGAATCGGGAGAGGGATACTTGTATGTATGGAAACTGGGCAAACACACACGCCACTTATTGAGAAATACTAAATGTGAGATTTATCACTGCATGCTCCCTGTGTACTCGTGAAGTTGATGGGGTTGTCGTGAGTATTAGGGGTATGAGATATTCCTCTGCTACCTCTTAATGTGAGAAACCAGTGTTTCCCTTATAGTTGGCTGCATACATGATATCTTTTTCACTTCGTAATTGAAATCCAGACACTATATGTTTCACAATCCAAAAACAGTCATATCACCGTAGCTCACATAAACAGGCGCCAAAAGAAAGAAATCAATGTATTATTATGGTACCACTGAAGCTGCATTAATACCTTATTCAGGCTTGAGCTAGTGGCTCAACGAAGCAACCCGAGCCTCTGCTCTTCTCTCCATGTCAACGATGCCCGTAATAATCAACTCGAGTACACGCATCATGGATGCGGTCAGTTGTATGAACAGGGTCTCTGATGGCCGTAGATAACGCCCGTACTATCCAGACTCCGCCCCCGAAGATGCCAAATGGATAAAAGGTACGCCCTCGCAAAGATAGACTCAAAAATCAACGAAATCTGATAAGATTGACAATAGGTCGCTTGCTCAACCCTCCCTAACCCAGTCGCGAACATCACGCTCTCCTCGTTGGACATCGGAATCAAAGTCAGCTTTGCTAATGTTGAAAAAATTCATATAGTGCGTTTCCGTCCTCTCAAGGTGGAAGTAAAATTGTTGCGAGAGGGCCATAGCCGCATCATCGAATCCTTGCTGGGTGATGCTAGCATCAATATCCTCCGGAAGCCAGCATGCAAATGTCCCACTACCGTACCATCGTTGGGGCCGGTTAAGATTGATATCTGGTTTCCAATCAGAACGAGGCTGGTTAGCTACCAGTTTCTCTAACGAATTAGAATTCACTGGCCCGAGCTGGCCTTTGAGACGGATGATGTCGAAGACAACATCGAGAGATGTGAAACTTCTCCCAATCATGGTTCCTAGCCATATAAATGGCACAGTATAATCGTGCCAGCGACGGCTAGGCGGTATTCCCCAGCTCTCTTGCACTGAATGCCAATCTGTCTGGAAGCAGCTAAAAACAGCTAGCATACGGAGAATCCATGCGAAGCAGTTGTCTCCCGAGGGCCAATTAACCCAGTCTACTGGGTGTTCGAGGGAACTCAGTGAGCATACGCCTTGAAGACATAGCTGCATAAAGATATCGAAAACGGCAGCTTGCAATCTACCGCGGATCAACATTCCACGAAGAATATCCCCAGCTGCGATTTTTCTTGTATGATCGGTGAATGGAAGGTCGCCAAATTTGTCTTCTAACATTCGGGTGGCCTGGCTACCAAAGCTATCCTGTTCTTCTGCAATCATAGACGCTGCGAACACTTCTTTATCCATCAAGGCCGCGCTTTCCGGATACGGGCGCTTCAGCATATTGATGTTTAGCTCTTTTCGCCGGCGGGCTGCGGAATTTTGGGGGGTAAAAGGATAATCGGCGAAGCTTCGTAGCAACAGAGAATGGACTTGTGTAGCTAGCGGTGCATCCGAATATGAGAAAGGTTCGCTTCTACTTTTAGGATTTGGGTGTGCTTGAGTTGCATTGAATAGGTCGGTCTGCAATGTTTTGAGATCAATCGCATTGTTTCTTCCAAGGCCAGCCAAAGATCTTACCAGTCCAGCTACAAAAGTAGAGTTCTGGAAGCGTGCACTTGCCGACCGACCTGCTGGAAATGCTTCCTTTGAAGGCTGTGATGCCACCTGGATCCAACGATGCCTCTGCTCGTCTTCTGATATTTTCTGGGCGAAGATTGCTGAATAGCAGGCGGTTGATATGACATTTACCTGGACGTCGCGGGGAATATTGCGGAGAGCTTCCACAAATTCGTCAACCAGCATGTCGTTGTTACCAAGTCTCATGCCTTTTGCTGCCTTTGTGTTGGCATCCATAACTCCATGCGCAAGGAATATAAGAACGATGGAATCGCCACTTTTTGCACAGCCATCTTCTGTGGCATCCGACTTTATATGGAGCCATTGATAGACCCGTTGACAGATCTGCGTTGGGTGGACATAGGTATAGGCAGGCGTGTAGTGCTCGGAATTATGTCGATTAGCCACAACCCGATTTTCAAACTTGATTGTAGTATGCTGTGCGTTGTCTGGATCTTCAAAATACTGCTCTGGGCCATACATAGTCCAGAAATCAGCAGCGAACTTCGGTGAGGTCTGCTTCTGGAAAAACTCTATCAAAGCTAAGAAATCGCCTAAAAAGGCAGTGTGCTCTCCACCTTGGACGAGGAGTAGATGAGTTTTTGGGGGTAGGCCAGAGGCATCTCTAGAACCTTGCGCTGTAGACTCTCCTCCAAGAGACTTTCTCATATTCCTCTGCTTATCTGCACGGTTGCTCGGCGATCCTCGGCCTAGGCCCTGTGTCATAAATGAGTTCGGTGGGGCACTGTTTGTCTTCCGATGGCTTGACGATCCCGATCCTTGAGATGGACCACCTAAAATTCTATATTAGCATTTTAGGCCTTTAGAATAGAAACTTAGAGATGTAGATTATGAGGCTCTTACCTGATGATCCACCAGCAGGGTTGCTGGTACCTCTCGATGACATAGTGGTGGTGTTGGTGGTAGTGTTGCAAGGATTATAGTGGGTTTGAATGTAGTTGTAGTGTGTGAGTGGCGGAGGGATTAGAGTGGGTTTTAGTAGACTGTAATTAGCGTGGATGCTTTTTAATAGCACGTGACTAACATATCTCGTTGAGTCACTTTTCTCCTCAAAGGACGGAGAAGAGACTATGAATCATAATACCTATAATAGAAGCTAATAGAATTTATCGCTTTTACAGTATCTTTCAGTATACCCGATATCATTGTTAGTTTCAAAGAATACAGCATAGTGCATTTCTGCTCTCGAGAGATGCTTATGGAAGTCCTTCGAAAGAGCCATAATCCCATCGTAGACTCCTAGTTGGGTGATGGCAGGATCAATATTCTCTGGTAACCAAAATGCGAAGGTTCTGCTACCATACCACACCGCCGTGCGGTTGATATTGAGATGGCATGATTCTAAATCGAAAAGTTGCAAGGATAAAAGTGGATTTAGGTGTGGCGCATGGACATGGGTGCTCCAGTCGGTGATTGTTAGCGTAATTCACTTCGAAACTCTAAATTTGACAAGAATAGCTTCTTTATTTCCAGAAGCCGAGAAAGGGGGCTCTTGGGAATAAATACTTTGTCCGTCATGCGAGTCATATTATCATCCGATGTAGACAAAACTTGAAAACTGTTCTACGAATTTCGGGGTATCGAACATCGCTCTTGAGAATAGCTGAAATCTGGTTCGCCTTGTCTGAGATCTTGGAACTGGCGCCATAACCACCAGGTTCTGGACCTGAGGCACCAGGGGCATAAAAATGAAGCTGGATCATTAATGGAACTTATCGGCTTTATTGGGGTTTGAATAACTAGCGTGCTGATAGGGTCTACTGTAAGGATTATATTCCACAGTGATTGTAAGCCTCTATTCTATGTATAGTTACTGTCAACGTATAAATAAGGAATAGCGTCTGTAAGCTGTTCGTTGCCCCTTGGTTACTATTATACACAGTCCATTTCTCAGACTCCGGGCGGTACAAGTAGGATATACTTTTGCTATCAACAGGTGCCTTCACCAGGTCTTGTTTTATGACCTCTTTGGGACTGATAATTTTCCCACTACTCTTTTCTCCAAGCCGTGGCTCCCAACCAACTCCAGACAATACAGTTATCGTGCGTGATACTCATACATCCATATCCATACCTCAAGCACCCTCACCTTCCTCCCCCTCCTGTGCCTTCGCCTTACTCCTCTTAAACCCTTCCTTCCCCTCACTCAAATACGCCTCCACAGTCTGACCCGCAAAACTCCTCCCATTCATAACACGTACGCACTCCGCTGCAGCAGCCTCGTCCCTAAACCTCACACTCGCGATGCCCGCCTCCTCGAGGTCAAATAACAGAACATTCGTCACCTCGCCGAGCTTCGCACACTCCTCACGGATATCCTCCTTGATATCCAGTATGGCCGCTGGATCCTCCTCCAGCTCCTCCAGAGTGAACATGTGCTTCAGCACTACAAGCTTCTGCGGTTTCGGCCCAGCCTCATACAGCACCTGTGGGTCATCATCATCCCAGTCTGCAAGCCTTGCATCCAGTTTCTGCGTCTTCTTAATAATCTTTGCCTTATCGCGCGCACTCGTTTTCGCCCTCTCCCTCGCTGCCTCCTTATCAGCGGTGCTAGTGGTACCGCTCCCCTCCTCCGCCTTCGTCTTCTTATAACTGCTATCCGCCGCCATCACGCGCATCTTGCCGCTGCCACCTAGATCCGAGTACCGGAAATCCGTGTCGTCCAGCAACGTGATGGCCATGTTCACGCTGGGCGCTTTGAAGAACACGATCAGCGCGTCACCCTTGAACGCCCCGCTGTCATCTGTGTATAGTTTGATTCGAGGGCGCCCGCTGTCGATCTCTTCAGCGATCACACCGCATTTGCGCGAGAAGACTTCGGCGACCTCGTCGATGGTTACGTCGCGCGGGAGGCCGGTTACGTAGACTGCGGTATTGGGCCGTGGTGGAAGGGGAGCCTTCGCTTTCTTGGGTGCTTTTACGGCGCGTCCACCATTATCCTGTGCTTGTTAGCAAATGGCTCTTCATGGACCTGCTAGGGACAAAGGGTAAGAGGATAGAGCGCCACTCACATCTTCTCCATTGACATACTCCTTCTTCCTCTTCCTCCTCAAATCCTCCACCGTCTCCTCCTCATCCACTCCCTGCACTTTATAAGCCGCCTGCTGCTGCGCCGCTAGCTCATCATCGAGGACTGGGATCCACCGCCTCAGCGCGTCGTCGAATTCGTACTCGGAGCCATCATCGGCTACGAGGAGGAACTTTTGATCGAGCTTGGAATACGAGATGCGGTCGTCGGCATCGAAGGCTTGGGGGTCAATGGGGAAGGACGAGAGCCCGTGATTGATCGGCGACTGGTTATCCATGGCGAGGACTTGATCGATGGGATAGCGAGCGTGGTTTTGTTTACAGCTGGGGATGGGATATCTTGGAAATCGAGGGTAAGGCTGCCTCCCGGTTACACCGCCTTGGCAGAACACATCTATCGCCGTAGCCTCGTCTCCAAGATAACTGGGCCTGGATAACACGATGTGTAGTAAAATCTTCAACTGTGCTATATACTAATAGGAAACTATCCGAGTATAACCATTTAATAATAAGTTTCCCAAACTCCTTTCATTATGGGTTGGATAATCACATCCTTTGAACCTGTGAGCCGATCCCATGCTGTGCCCCAAACGCCGACGCTAAGTCCTAATGAGACTACTTAAGACCAAATTTCACTATGTACGAGATCCTCTGAAAAGAACATCTACTATCTCATCCAGGAAAGTGAACATGAGATGAGAACTGTGGTCATATTAGCAAGCATGTCATGTAGGGGGCTGTCTTCCACGTATCACTTACTTCAACCGGGGATTATTAAGCGTAGCAAATATCCTCCTACTTGCAGCCTGTGCATTAACACGGCCAACCACGTTCCCAACCAGATCCGGAATGAGCGTTGCCAACATAAGGCTTGCCTCCGTCCTTGTCTTGGCTTTCTGTGCCGCCGTCCGCTGCACCATCTCACGTTTCTTCCCTCCAGGCCACATAGTGTCTTTTATCAACGTGATATACCTCATGATAGAGTCCTCCAGAACCAAAGTCTTGACATTTTCTCTGACTTTCCGTTCGATTGTCCCGCCAAGCAACTGATGCAAGACCACGACGACGGCTCGGCCTCGGAGCCAGTTGTTTCCGCGGTTAAGCTCGAAGACCTCCAAGAAGATGTCGCAGATGGGCTTGACGAATGGCTCGAGCTCACGGTTCTCAAAGGCATTCAGCTCCGCTTCGGCTTCAGCTGCCGTCATGGGGTCCTCGCTGACAAGCGGTGGCATGGTGGTTAGTTGATTGGCCGCTGCTGATATGAGATTCTGGCCTGCCGTTGACAACTGGTCGAGCACTGGGATATTTCCAAGAATATCTTCCATCCCGTCCGTGACCGAGTTATAGAAGCGGGTCATCATGTCCTGCTTATCTTCTAAGTTGCTAGGGGCCTCCGTACCGGGAGCAATGGCGCTCTGTGACAGGAATGAGCGTAGATCTCGGCTGCGACATACGTCTGGCAGAAGGAGGAGCTCTCGCAGGTATTTCTCAAGAGCAAGGCGACGCTTGTGCAGAAAGTCGCTTTGCAGTTTCATAACCATCCGTCTCCGGGGGAAGTCGAGGTGGCGGACAGAAGGATATTTCTCGCGAAGTTTCTGGTGCAGTTCGAGAAACTCGCTATATCGGCGAGTGACTGCCCAAGATGCAGCAATCATCTGCTCGCCAGCTTTCCGCTGGACTTCGACGACATATATAGCGAATTCTCGCCCATCTTCATCCTTGCCGACCATGATAGATTTAATCCTGATCGTGGAGCGACCATATAAGCTGTTGTCACTCTCTTGTACAACATATTGCTGCCTTTGGAGCTCTTTACGCCTGATCTCGCGTTGCAAACTGGCCTTTGACTTCCGTAGAATTCGTAACTCTGCGGTGTTATTGGTGAGCTCGGCTTTTCTAGTAAGAGACTCCACGACTGCGTTTTGTGCAATTAAACGCTCGACGTCGGTAGTTAGGACCGTTATAGCTTCCGCAAGACCCAAGTCGCCTGGAGCCGCCTCGTGGATCTGGTCAGTGACATCCTCCTTATCCTCATCTGGGTCATCATGTTCGTCAGATAGAAATTTCTCCTCGTCGCCAAATAGGTCATCATCCGTGAAGACTCCAATACGCGACGATGTGTTCACAAGCCCAAGAGATGCAATGTTCGGCCTGCCACCTTCTTTCTGTGACGAGTCATGAGAGACAACATCAATTGAATTGCGCGGCGACCCCTCTGGCTTGCCAAACAAAAGGCTTGTGGAAGGAGAATCTCCATTGTCGAACAGGGATCCACGCAACTCGTCGACATTAGGGGCATCTTCCATGATATCGTTGAGGGCTGCTTCCATTGCCCTGACAATCTGGTTATCTGGCGCAGCTGGCCCGTCATTGTGGTCTCCATCTTGGTCCAGACTCTGTACGGAACCAGCCAGAGCCTCACTATCCGCATCATCGTCATCGAAAAGGGGTGAATCACCCTCACCATCAAGAGAGCGGCGAGAATTTGCGAGATCCATAACATTACGCCGCTGCATACTCGGTAGATCGGCAGATGACTGGGACGCGCGATGCAGTGCAATCTTCCGCTGTGGTTGCCGTAACGAGACTCTGGATACCGCCTTGGGCTTTGGATGAAGTGATTGGGGGGTATCAATTCTAGGTGGTAAAGATGGCCTGTCTTGGTCGTCGAATGGATTGTGTGACATTGATGCCTTTGTGTTTTTCGAAGCCTCCTGTGAAGTTAGGTACTTATAAAAGAGGTCTGATTTCTTGAACCCATCAAAGTATTTGCCCTTCATCTTTTCCAGGGCACTTGTCTGCGCGAGCAATATAGTCCTGCGCGCAGCATAGTACTGTTCTTGGGAGGCACCATTCCCAGCCTTCAAAAAGGTCCTTACGGATTGCTTTGATGGCTCTGATATGTTCAATTCAGGCTTGGATAAGTACGCTTCATGGATCTGCGCGAGATCTAATCGGTCTGCATCAGTCCATGGGGGCAGGTTTGGAGGCACTTCATCGTCTTCAGTTGGGTCCTCTTCTAGTGGATTCCGGAAGCCATCAACAACGATCCAGAACTGCACAAGAGGCATGACCCTCTGCCTGTCCATATACTCCATAAAATATGACAGTGCTGATGAATCATGCAAAATATCCACAAGCGACGCATTGTTAAGATCTGAGCTCGGCCCATTATTTGAGGAGAAATCAGGGGTATTATTTCCGTTCGCACTCCAGTTTCCTGACGCCAGGTGGTTCACTCTTTGATCCAATATCTTCTTGGCTATTTCCAGCCGGCGGAGGTAGACCGAATCTGCGGCCTCAAGTTGGGAATCCCGCTTCAGCTGACTTGACACCTCACTCCGAAAGCGCCGAGCGTCTGACAAGTTATTAACCTTGCGAGCGGCACGTATGAACTTCTCGAATTTCCGCTCGTTATCATTCGGCGACAGCCGCGGAAAGGGCAGGGAACGCTTCTCCTTCGGAGCCGGCGACGCATGCTGGTCAAGAGCTGCACGCAGCTTCCGCACCGTCGACCGGTCTTGGAGCATCGATCGGCCATAATTCTCCATAACTTGGTTCCAGGTATCGGGATCAGATGCCACCTGCATCACGGGGAAGAGGGCGGCGCAGCTCACCAGCTCCTCGATGAGAACTGCCACTACTTTGCTCGATATCAGGCTCTCTGGAACCACTTTGGGGATAATTTCCTTCGCCAACGTCCGCAGATGCTCCTGCTGCACAAGCCGTGTATCTGAATATGCCAGCGATGCTGCTGGGTGTAGCTTCCCATCTCTGTATTTTGCCGCAATCGCGAGGTCCAACTCTTCTGATTCTGTGACATTCCGATTGAGGTGTTTCCCCCGTACGACCCTCTCTGCATCGTAAAAATCCTTGAAGTGAGCCGTGAGTATCGGCACGAATCGCTCGATCACCACCTCGACCAGGTCTATCGATAACAGCCTGTCCTTGATATCGACGAGCGCATCCCTTATCCCCTTGTCGACCTCATTCGTGAAGCTTGGATTGCGACTTATGTTCGAGTACCAGGACTTGACAAAATCCCGCACTATATATTCGAGCAGCTCGTCGAGAGAAGCTGATATGAGGAAGGACTCTGGGTATAACGGTCGTGGGTCGTATGGTTGTCGACTTGGGAGCTTCGCAAGTTCCTCCATCCATGCTTCTGCGCCCAGGAAATCGGGTCCTCGGGGGCGGACAATTCTGCTTCTTGAGCCATAGCTAGAGCCCCTTGTAGTCGTCAGGACAATCGCTGCGAGTCCAAGGACGGTGACCAGGACGCCCGCCACGAACGACCAAGCTGTCCAGCGCAAGGACGGTATTAGGCTGGTGACCCCTCCCCAGGCGAAGAAAATAGCGATCCCTGCTAGGATCACATCTCTTCTGCTCAGGGCCATAGTCTATGTGGACTATTCGTCGTTTTGTTCGTCATCATATGGGGTAGCAACGGGAGCTCTCGTTATCTGATAGGCATGTGCTACTACAGGTGCGGTCCGCTGGTCGCGTAATTATAGTGCCGCGCGGAATCAAGATGAGACATCATGTCCAAACATATTTTACGAGTTTACTCATTCACACAAATATACGAACACTAGAGGATAATATTTACTTGAAAGTCCTGAAAATTGAACTATGCTTTGAAATTATGACTTAAGCTGCCTCGGCGGCCGCCTCTACCTCAGGCCACGGTGGTTCCTCCCTCCGGCGATAGCAAGCAACGAACTTCATGCCCTTGTTACGCTCCACCTTCTTTCCCTCCTCCGTCTCAGTTCTCATAATGTTTACACACTTATCCGCCTCTTGTTCCTCATCTGTCAACCTCTCAAATGACGGGTGCGCATCAAAGTGCTGCACCATCCACTTGTGCAGGTCCTCCACATCAGTGATAGTGTAGATGATACCCCCTGGTCGCACAGCATATGCGTACTCCGAATTTAACGAGAGTGACACAATCCGCGCCTTGTGTTTCCTTGTCTTGAAATGGGGGTCTGGGAAGCAGAGGAAGATCTTCGAGAGCTGTCCCTTCTTGAAGAAGTTGGGGAGGAACTTCATCGTGTTTGCTCGGAGGCAGGATGCGTTTTGATAGGCGTTGCTATCTGGGTGTTGCGCACGCAGCGCCTTGATGCGCTCATGTACATATTCTGTTACTTGTGTTCGGATTTCCAGGCCTGTGGTCGTTAGTATGACACTATAGCGTAGATGAATTGGGAGTAATACCTAGGATAAGCTGGTCTGGGAAGTGAGGAGCGAGTGCCACCGTTAAACCACCAAAGCCACAGCCAATATCAGCAATCTCTACATCCTTTGTCAATGGCCTTGGCTTGTCGCTTGCTTCTGTGCCCTCCATGGTCTCGTTATCCTCGTCTTTCGCTGGTGCTGGCGCCACATATGCGGGGTAGTATGACGACCAGTCCATTGCGGCTGGGCTAACTGGGCTGCAAAGTCTTAGATACAAGCTGAATATAAGCACATCAGAGTACTCACTATGTCAATTGATGGTCTGAGAACGGATTGGCATGCGCCCTCTGCCTGTAGAATTTCTTCTTGGGAAGCTCCGTACCGCCCTCATCTCGCTGAGCCGCGCGGTACTCCTCTCTCTTCTGCTTCTTGCCAGCTGCACCTGCCATGATGCCTGATATCGAATTTAGATCGCCTGGCGCAAATGAGTTATGTTGTTGGTAGAGCGGGTAATGGCGCAAAGATAGTGAGACCTGGCGGCTTGCGACTCCAAAGATTATTCACGTTATCGGCCATCTTTATCTTAGCGCCTTTTGCTGACACGCATGACGACGGGTAAGGGACCCCTGTACCCGTCAAGGTCGTGCTGTTACTCTTTACTTTCACTCCGCGCCAGGCAAGAGCTGATCAGCGCAAAGTGATAGATCTTCTTTCTGCACCATTCCCATCCGCTGGTCAGGTCTGCGCCAAACTCTTATATCCTGTGGAGGAGTTTTATCTGAGCAGACGACAATCATCGTGTCTAGACTTCGAATCTGATCAACCGTGCACACTGAGGGGGAACTACTGTCGGTCGTGTGCACATATCGCAAGCTCGACACAATGTCGTGGTCATCCATTCTCCCCAGCAACCTCGAGTACATAGAGGTCTGGATCACTCGATTATTTGTAAGTCAGAATTTATTCATGTCCCTACTGTAATATCTACTTGACCGGTAGCTGACGTTATCACAGCTTATTCTCGCCGGCTTAGTGCTGGGACCATGGCTGCTACTCGTAGTCTACGACTTCTTCGTTTACATCTTCCGAATAGTCGGATATGAGGTCCCTTTCTTCGGCGGAAGAGCACGGAATCGCCCCCGGCCACGAGCACCGAGCTTAAGTGAACGACCGAGCGGAGAGCCCCGGGAATTCAGGATATCGGTACCGGCCATACCTATACCACCAGAAGCAGGGCAGCAAGACGAGCAAGGAGGAGCAGAGAGCATGCAAAGACTTCAAGAAGGCCGAAATCGTCGGAGGAGGCCTCAAAACCCTCCAGCAAATGAATAACTGTCTACTTTTCGTCTATCATAATTATAGCTGGGCAACGACCTTCAGCAGATCTCCCACGACACCCATGGCGGTTACCTCGCCTCCCGCGCCACTGCCCTGGACAATAAGAGGGCTGGCACTATATCTCTTCGTGTAGAAGCTTATGATGTTATCACTTCCCTTCAGCGCCGCAATCGGGTGCGACTTATCGAACATCTCTAGCCCGACCTTGACCTCGCCCTTAGCCACATCGATACTCCCCACGAACCTGACGACCTTTCCTTGCGCCTGGGCAGCAAGCTTCACCTCTTCCATCTGCGAGTCGAACTCGGGCAGTCTCTGCATAAACTCGTCTCCGCTGGAGCAGCTCTCGAGCTCCTTGGGGATCAAGCTCTGCACCGGGAAAGAGGTGGGCGACTCGATCTTCAACCCAACAAGTCTCGCCAAGATAGTCAACTTCCTCGCAACATCCAGGCCATTCAAATCATCTCTTGGATCCGGCTCAGTATACCCAAGCTCCTTAGCCTTCTTAACCTCCGCCGCCCACTTCCCGCCCTCCCCCTCCGTCGGCGCAAACGAGTTAAACAAGAACGACATGGTCCCGCTAAACACGCCCTCGATCTTGGTAACCTCATCCCCCGTCTCCACCAAATCCTTCACCGTAGAGATAACCGGCAACCCGGCCCCGACGGAACTCTCATGATAAACCTTAGCTCCCGACTTCGCCGCCGCCCCAAAGATAGCTTCCCACAGCGCATACGATCCCGAGAACGCCTTCTTATTCGGCGTCACGACACTGATTCCCTTGGACAGGAACGCAGGGTACTGCTCCGCCAAATCCTGCGCACTGGTGTTATCAATCACCACCGCCTTCCCCGGCGCCGCTGCGAGGTATTCAATCAGCTTCGCCGTCGAGAGGACGTCTTGCTTCGATGCTGCCACTGTTTCGGCGCTGGTGTCGAGCGAGAGGGGGGTGTAGTCGGCGCTGTAGACGTTGGTCCTGCTGCGCGACATGAAGACGACTGCCAGGGCTGGGTTACGCGGGTTCTTAGCCAAGCGCTCGGTGACGCCCTTGAGTTGCGAGAGGAAGCATTTTCCTACCCCGCCCACGCCTGGGATTGTCAGCGTGTTGCCCAATCGAGAGGGGGTGTAGAGTTACATACCGATGATACCAATGAAAACAGTCTTTTGAGCAGCCATTTTGACGTGATTGTATGTGATTGATTTGCCCTTTAATTGTAGTTTTTTTTTGGTTAAATGCACAAGCTTGGAGAGAGACGGATTGCGTGAATCGGAGGTTGGCGGGCCATTACATACTGCCAATAGTGGGGGTTTGTAGGGTGGTGGGGGGGAAGGGACGCTAGGCTGGTTTGGGGAGGGTTTCTGCCACCGCCGTGGACATGGAGGAGCGTAATCGAGACCGCGCGGATTCAATGTCGCGAAACATCTCTCTTTAAGCAGCTTGAGGACTGCACGACGCTATCTCCAATTCACCTCCGATTCTCCCACCAAATCTTGCAGAATCCCCTCTAAAATGTCAGCATAACCAACTCCTCCATCCTGCGCTCCTACCAAAAAATACCTACAACACCGCCGCACCCATACCTCCATCGACCCCCCCCCGCGGCGACATTCAACCAACCCGAAAAACAAAACAAAACAAACCATGTCCTCCCACCTCTCCAAAACAGACACCCACCTCTACCGCCCCTCCGCCCCCCCAACAAAACGCTCCAAAACAACCCCCTCCACCACCCCCACCCCCTCCTCCCTCTCCTTTACATCAACCCTCTCCAGCCTCCTCTCCCGCCCCCCCTCCCCTCCCCAGCCCCGCTCTTCGCGCGCCCACGCAAAGAAAAAAGATGATATCTTCACCGCGCACCGTCGACGGAAGAAGGATAAAGATACCCGGGGCAGGGAGGGTGGTGAACAGGATATTGGGGGTGTGGATGAGGAGACGTTAGAGAGGTCGAGGAGGAAGATGGAGGAGAAAGCTAAGAGGTATAAAGCTATGAAGAGGGGGGATGTGGATGTAGAAGAGGGAGGGGAGGGGGCGGGGGGGTTGGTGGAGTGGGATAGGAAGTGGACTGAAGCTGGCGAAAAAGGGGAGGGGAGCGAGGACGACTCGGAGCTTGAGGAGGGGGGGGGGACGTTTGCGGATCTGGAGAAGGTGGAGTTTGAGGATGAGTATGGACGGTTGAGGGAGGGTACGAAGGCCGAGAAAGACCGTATGGAGCGACGACTGAGGAATCAACTCAGGGGCGCAGAGGAACTGGATAGGATGTCTGCGAGGCCCGCCATGCCGGAGGGACTCATACATGGCGCGACGGTGCAGAGCGCGGCGTTTAATTTGGATGAGGATAAGGAGGTTAAGATGGACGAACTAGCACGCAAAAGGGATCGCAGCCCGACGCCACCGGAAGCGGTACATTATGATAGTAAGAAAGAGGTTAGGAGTAGGGGGGTGGGGTTTTATCAGTTTTCGCGCGAGGGGAGGGGAGGGGAGATGGAGGGGTTGGAGGGGTTGAGGAGGGAGACTGTTGGGATGAGGGGGGAGGATACAAAGGGGGAGGAGGAGGGGGATGGGGAGGGGGAGGGAGGGGGGTTGGTGGCGAGGATGAGGGCGAGGAGGGAGGCGGAGGTGTTTATGGAGGGGTTGGAGGGGGGTGGTGGTGGTGGTGGTGAGGAGGATGGAGGGAAGGGGGGAGGGGGGAAGTGATTAAGCATTACGGCAGTGTAATCAGGGCTGTATTTTAGGAATATGGTAGGGACATGGTGATGGAGATGCAGTGGTAACGTATATGTACGTACATAACTTATATACTTTCTCGAGTAAACCCCCCTTTTCACTCAGCACACAACGCCACACCACCCTTCCATCCACACACACCACACAGCCCATAAACATACACCCCCCCCCTCATCCCCCCTTCCCTCTCAATAAAAAAACAATGCCAAACAAGCGAACCAGAAAACACCATACCCTCCCCATCCCTCCATCCTTTCCAATACCCCCCAGTACCCGCTTCCCACCCACCCAACGCTTTCCCAAACATAAACATAAAAACACGAAGAGTTAAAAAAGTGATAACCCATTTTGCGCCATGCAGTCATCGTGATCCATATCCCAAACCTCCTTTCCAAAAACAAAAACCAAAAAAAATCTGCCCAAAAAAAGACGCCGGTGCTATCCAAACCCCACCCCTAGCACTGTCAACACAGACAGAATGTGTCGATCGTATCGTTTAACTCGCTGTGTGCCTCTCTCCAGTCTGGGAGAGGCACGATCCACAAGCTCGCTGTATCCTCCAATCTCTCGATTTAAACAAGGGGACAAATTAACCCCATCGTTCGCTGTGTGCCGATTCCATGCACATGAATACCATACCATCATCCAGGGTCCTCAACGGCGTTCACTGCGCAAACCACCCACAATGACACTCCTGCACCACCGTCCCCCTCTTCCACTCCATCCCCTCCATCCTCTCCCCCCCATCCCGTACCGTCTTCCCACTAACCCCAACCCGCTCATCCAGCGTCACCACCACCGCATTCCCATCCCCGCCCTTCACCGGCGTCGCGCTCGTCCCATCCACTGAGATGAGCATCTGTACGCAGTACGGCTGATCATACACCCCCCTCGGCATCCTCCTCTCTTCAATCTTGACAACCTTCGGATACGGCGGCAACAAACCCCCCACCGCCGTCGTCTCCGCAGTGCCCGCACTCCCCGTCGGCGTCCCCGCACCAGCAGCTGTCACGGCGCCAGCATCAGTAGGTGCGCTCCTGCGCCCGACCCCGGAGGCGGTGGTGGGATTGGCGCCGTAGCTTGATGCCCATTTCTCGCTCGCTTGGGAGGTGGCGTTGGGGTACACGAAGGTCTCAAGTAGCGTCCCATTCCAGTAACAGAACCACGGCGTCGAGCCCGCGAGGACGACGTTGTGGCGGGGGTAGGTGTTTGATGGTGGGGTCCAGCCACCGCTGCTGGAGTCGCCGCCGTTGTAGTTGTTTGTCGCTGGGGCGGTGGCGGTCGTGGTGGAGGAGGAGGGGGTTGGGGTTGCTGCGGCGTCGGTGGGAGTAGATGCCGTAGCGGTCATATCGTCGACCCTCTCTACTTCGCCGCGCCGCCTTTTCGCCGCCGTCGTTGGCGCTGTGAGGACTTCTGCGGGGAGGATGACGACTTTATCGTAGTTGACCTGGAAGAACCACGCTGGTCCCAGATGCGGATCGTCGTAGTCGCTCACTAGGGTCATTACATTCTTGGGCCTGAACACCGGTGGCTGCGTGCCATACGAGAACCCTTTCTGTGCCCCGTCCGGCAGCTTCAGTGAGAAGGCGTGGTTACTCGTCTTGGGCGCGTCGCCCAGGTCGGCGATCGTGACTTGCAGGCTCGCGGGCGGCATGTCGCAGGACCACGCGGGGAGCTGGGACGTGTTTTCGAGGCAGAGGCCTGTGTTTTCCGCGGCGGATCCCATGAATAAGGAGAAAGTCCCCGTGGGGAGGGTGGGGAGGCCGGTGGGGAGAGAGGGTAGGGGGGTGGCGTCTACGGTGGTGGTTACGGTTGTGTAGTAGTCACCTGAGACACTGAGGGATCGGTTAGTACGTGACGAAACGGGTGTTTTTGAGAGGGGACGTACGGCATGGTAGGGGGCCCGTTGTGCTTGTTATCCTTCTCTCTCCGTTTCGTGACCATCACACCGAGGATGTTACCAACAAGCAAGGCAAAAACGACGATGAGCAGGACAATTAAAGCCAGTGCCCAAACCGGGAGAAAGCCGCACACCTTCTGCTTCGCCATCGTCTTCCACTTCTTCTCAGCCGGCTTCTCGGATTCCGCTTCTGCGGCCGCGGCAGCCTCGCGACTTCGCACGGGTTCGCCGCTCCGCACGGAGAGTGTGGAGCGTGGAGACGTCGGCTCAATGGGCGAGATGGCTAGGTTTTCTGACGAGAATTCAGGGTTACGCGTTGCGAGGCCAATCCCCCCTGCTCCCGAGGCGGCCGCTGCAAATGTTGACGGCCCTGGGGCAGATATCGGCATCAGTTTCCTCGCGAATACTTCATCGGGATATTTTGTGTAGGGTGGTAATTGTTCTGTATGGCCGTCTGGGCCGATGATATCGGCGGCGTCTTCGCCATCTGGACCTAATCGCCTTTGATATTGGTTCCCGGAGAGACCTGGGAAGCCGACTGGGATACTCGCTGGAGGCTCGATGTCGCCGGCTTCTGACTCCGGAACAGTATTTTGAGGATACATGCCGTAAGGGTGCGTAGGGCCGTTGGGTCCACTGTAACTCTGTTCCGACGCGGGGAAACTTGAAGTCGTAGCAACGCTCGCTGCCCTTGCAGGTCGACCCATCTGGGGATACATTCGGTATGGATGTGACGGCCTCGTCGGGCCCTGGTATGGCCCATCGGGCACTATTGTGGGAGCATCAGTCGAGGTACTTGTGGACCGGCTCAAGGGCGTCGATTCGTTGCGTTCAGCTGGCATTCCCAAAGACGATGACTCCGGGGCGCCATCGTGTCGAAGGGCAAAGTTGTCGACCATCCTTGGTTTCGATATACTCGGTGGCCGCGGCGGCGCTGACCTATTCAATTGTGACGAGTCGGACGATATGCGGTTATGGTTCTGGACGTGAGGCGGCCGGAACCCGTCAGACACGCCCATAGTCTCGAGTCCATAGAGGTCGTCACCTTCGTCAATCGTGTTGTCGACAGATTGGCGGACGGAGAGCCTCTGCGACTCCCGTCGGCCCAAATCACTCGATTGGTGGTCGGGAGGCGCCATATCGAAGGCCTCGAAAGAAGATGACCGCGGAGAGAGTTGTGTCGAGGCAGAGATATGTTACGCCCGTTGGCGCTCGCGCTGGGATGGCGTGGTTCCCTTCAAGCTCAGGTTTCGCTCATGGACTGGTCGTGGAAGAGTGGACAATGCGCAGAGGCAGGGCAGGAGAATAAGCGCCCGAAATAGCGGTGGCGCGTTCGTGATCGAATACTGATTGAGTTGAGGATATAGATATAGTTGTAGTGTAATAATGAGTCGGTGGATATGGATATAGTTCGATATAGTCCGTAGTTGATGTTGTATTGGTGTGTGTACAATCAGGACTTCGTATAGTTGGACGGAGGTTGTTGCGAGGTGGATGTTTTGGGATCGGGGCCGGAGGGCAATGTGAGTGCTGAGTGGTGGAGGAGGGCGGATAGTGTGTGTGATTGTGCCTGTTAGGCGGTGGTAAGTGGTTGGTGGTGGTGGCTGGGCTGGGGTGGTTCCCTGTTGACGGCAAAAGCAAGGTACGGGTAGTGGTGTTGTATGGTGTTGTATGGAGATTGTATGGTGAGGTACAGCGGTAAGACGGCAAAGTTGTAGTGTAGGTGGAAGTACCGACAGGAGGGAAAGGATGGGGAAAAGAAGGCAGGAAAGGGTGTTTGGGTGGTGGTGGGTGGTGGTGGGTGTGGTGGCACTTTGTCTGCACACTAACGGTCATGAGGAAGTACTGCATAGTGGTCCATAAAGTACCCCACCACCAAGGATTCTACTGCAGGGTACACAACTAGTGTCTACTCGGTACAAACAAAGCTGACAGAGCAGGTTCTTATTTTTCAGGTGTTAGTGGTGTTAGTAGTACTCTAACGACAACTGGTCTGTCAGCGGCGCGAGCACCAGCCAGCACCAGGAGTCAGTCAACACACACTCTCAACACGCTCGTGCTTGAAACAGGGGCAACATCAACCACGGGTAGCACACCACGACCAGACCAGACCAGAATGCATTACGGGCACGGCTACGGGTAAGCGCAAGGGCAGGGCAACGGCTGTGGAGGGCAGATATTAGTAGAGAGAAGTAAAGGCAGATAGTAGTAAAGGCTTTAACAAATACTGGCACTGTACGGCTGAAATACTACGCGTTATATTGGGCACAATTGGCATTGGCACATCAGTCACGGTCTGGCAGGTGGTGCATCTCTTGAAACTCTTCTGTCTTGGTCTCCTGTAAATCTTGTACTGGATGCGGGATTAGCCGTTTGAAACATCTGTCTATAGTATACTTTACTATAAGTAAGTCACCTTCTCTATAGTATACTTTACTTTATAAGTAAGTCACGTGTGTCTCAGTCTACTGGACATCCTCCTTCTTCCGTCCTTCCTCCGTTTGCCTCTCCCCCTCTGTTGTCCCCTTATTCCTCTTGGCGTCTTATATATTAAGTCACGTGTGTATCAGTCCACTGCCCCATCCTACTTCCTCCGTCCTTCCTCTGTCTCCCCCTCTCTTCTCCCCTTGTCCCTCTTGGCGAGCTTGTATATTGAGTCACGTGCGTCTCAGTGCACTGCCCATCCCATCCCATCCCATCCTCCTCCTTTTTCCTCCGTCCTCCGTCTCTTGTCTCTCTCTTCCCTCCTCCGTATTTTCCCTCAGGCACCACCATCTAGACAAACTACATGCACCCCCCTATCTCGGCGAACTTCCCCCTTTATCCGCTACATGCACTCCCCTGCCCATCACGTCCCATCACGTCCCATCACGTCCCATCAACTCCCATCCCATCACCCAGCAGCCATCACCCCCCTCACCTTTGTTTCTCCGTCTACATGCACGCACTCCCCCCTCCTACCCTACCCCTCCTGTCTTCCGTTTCCCCGTTTGTCTTCTTCACGTGTCTGTCTTCCCACCCGTCTTTCTACCTCTTTTCCTCTTTAGTAACTAGTAACATACCAGCACTAGAACTAGATATAAACAATATAAACAATACCAACAGTATAACCTCACTCCTCTCTCCTCTCTACACACCTCCCTAACTATCACACTACCACTCTACATCCACCCCTCTCTCCCTTTCACCTTTCACCTCCCACCCCCCAACACCTACCTCCCCCAACGAATCCTGATCTTGGTCGTGCTCCCATTCTCCACTTTTTGTCACCCCACCGCCCTTCCACCGCCCTGAACTACACCTAACTATACCCTAATCCGGTCTAGCCCCCCAGCAAAGCCACACAGCCGCGACTCTATCGCTACACTAAAATGATCCGATCCCACAATTCTGGTTCCCACAACTCCATTAAGCGAATAACTGGCGGTACGTACCCCCCTCCAAACTCACGCACTGAACCACTGTTGAACTGTGAAAAAAAGGGAGCACTGACACTCTGAATACTCCTCAGAAATCCCTCTTAGGCTGCCAAATTTATATAACAATTCATATTTCCCTCTTTTAAAAATTCTGAGAATCATCTCTTTCATCAATTATCATACCCTACTAAAAAACCCAGTTAATATATTTCCTCTTAGTGTTGCTGCAGGTGAGTCCCCTTATCACCACTTAAAAAAAAAATTATGGTCCGAGACAGGACCAGTCCTGCACCGCTACCCTACGCGCTTTGTTACGCCCCCCGCCCTTAGCTCCATCCTCCCTCCCTCCACCCCCTTTACCGCCATCTCCAACAGTCCAATTTCTCCAAACATAAGGGAAGCATCGTTGGACTGACCACTACAGAGCTCAGACTTCATCTTCTGCCACTTACTCTTCTTCAAACCGCCCTCAAATAGCTCTCAAATCCATCCCACATCCCTCATACCAGACCCCCACCGCATCATGTCGGCACGCCCCCAGAACATCGGCATCAAGGCCATTGAGATCTATTTCCCCAGCCAGGTATGTCTCAAGCTGCACGAGAGCCCCGGATCTCCTCCCTGAATACACACATTCCACTGCTAACACTCCCTCTCCAGTGCGTCGACCAGGCCGAGCTCGAAAAGTTCGATGGCGTTAGCACGGGCAAATACACCATCGGCCTTGGCCAGACGAAGATGAGCTTCTGCGACGACAGAGAAGGTGAGACACCGCACCCCGCACCTCCCAAAAACCACCCCTAACTAACACCTCCCCCTCCAGACATCTACTCCTTCGCCCTAACCGTCACCGCCAACCTACTCTCGAAATACAAGATCGACGCCAACTCCATCGGCCGCCTCGAGGTCGGCACCGAGACCATGCTCGACAAGTCCAAGTCCGTCAAGTCCGTCCTGATGCAGCTCTTCGGCGACAACTCCAACATCGAGGGCGTCGACACCATCAACGCCTGCTACGGCGGCACAAACGCCTTCCTCAACTCCGTCAACTGGATCGAGTCCTCCGGCTGGGACGGCCGCGACGCCATCGTCGTCGCCGGTGACATTGCTCTTTACGCCAAGGGTAACGCGCGCCCCACCGGCGGCGCCGGCGCCGTCGCCATGCTCATCGGTCCTAACGCTCCTGTGGTCGTCGAGCCCGGACTCCGCGGCTCTTACATGCAGCATGCGTACGACTTCTACAAGCCGGATCTCACCTCCGAGTACCCCATCGTCGACGGCCACTTCTCCCTCTCCTGCTACACCGAGGCCGTTGACGCCTGCTACAAGGCCTACAACGCGCGCGAGGCCACGGTCAAGAAACTTGCTAACGGCCACGCCAACGGCGCTGCCGAGGAGGACGCTTCCAAGACCCCCTTGGACCGTTTCGACTACATGACCTTCCACGCCCCAACCTGCAAGCTCGTGGCAAAATCCTACGCTCGTCTCCTCTACAACGATTACCTCACCAACCCCACCGCCGCCGTCTTCGCCGACGTCCCAGAGTCCCTCCGCGAGATGGACTACAAGACCTCCGTCACCGACAAGACCGTCGAGAAGACCTTCATGGGTCTCACCAAGGCCCGCTTCAACGCCCGCGTCCAGCCTTCCATCGAGGTTCCCACCATGTGCGGAAACATGTACTGCGGTTCCGTGTGGGGCGGTCTCGTCTCCTTGTTGTCTAACGTCAGCTCCGAGGATCTGCAGGGTAAGCGCATTGGAGTTTTCTCCTACGGCTCCGGACTCGCTAGCAGCTTGTTGAGTCTGCGTGTTGCTGGACCGACTGGGGAGTTGGCGAAGCAGGTTGATCTTAAGGCGAGATTGGCGGCCAGGAGGACGGTCAAGCCGGAGGTTTATGATGAGCTTTGCGATTTGAGGAAGAAGGCGCATTTGCAGAAGGGGTACAAGCCCGCTGGTAGCGCCGAGACGGTGGTGGCTGGTACTTACTACCTCGAGGAGGTTGATGAGTTGTTCCGTCGCAGCTACTCCATCAAGGCTTGAGGAACTCTCGGCTTTTCACCACTCGCACTCAATACTCCCTCTCTACTTATTAGTGGGTGAGTGAGTGAGTGGGTGGGGGTGGGGTGGCGTGGCGTGTTTTGCTGCATACACACACAAAGGCATTTACAGGCTTTTTTGGGAGGCATGGCAAGAATTTGCATTATGGATAGACAGAAGATTGGGGGTTTTACGCTGATGGATGTAATGAGGATTATGCTTGATGGATGGGGGTGGATACTTACTGTAGATAAACTCAAAGTTGCCTCCCGCGCCCATTTATCGGCCGGGGGAGTGGTAGAGAGGGTCCGTGAAGCTACAAAAAACTAGAATCTTATAATAATAACAACTACGGGATTAAGACTACCACATTCCTTGCGTGCTTCATCTTTCCCTCATCATCAATCACCGCCACCGTCTCGGATAAAAACAAAATGTTCACAAAATATGCTTTGTATGGTAAAACTACGGAAGCTACCTAGCTATCGTTTTTTTCGTCACCGCGCTCCCTCTCTCCCTTCCTCCTACAGGTGTTAATATCAGAAAAAGCAAATCGCAGAAAATCGGAAACAAAATACCTGCAAAAAATCAAAAGCTAGTAAAATGAGACCCCCATGAAGCCCCTATGCCCATCCCGCTATGGAACAAACGTAGAAAAGATAAAAAGCGAAATCGGTGCTGGTCCTGGTTCCAATCCCAAGGCTGTATATCCACCATCCGCCGTGGTCCGCGGTTTTTTTTTTTTTTTCGCATTCTGTAGTTCTGCGCGTGGACTGTTTCCGGTTCGCTTTTTAGCAATCTGCGGTTTTCTGTGGCCCGTTGTTTGTTTTTCCGGTGTTATGTGTGGTTCCGTTATAGCAAGGAAGGTCCTTGGTCCAGTGTTCCCACGCGAAATGCATAAAACCCAAAAGAGGAACACCAAAGCAACAAAAGCTTCATATCCGAAAACAAAACAAAGGACGAAGAAGAGTAAAAGGGAATCCCATAAAACCCCCCAAAAATCAATATCCGCCATACGAGAGAATCCCATGCATGCTAGCTATGCGCAAGAAAAAAACTGTTGCGCAATCTGTTTTTTTATAAAAACGGGGAGAAAACTAATCCAGTCCACAAGACGTTTTGTTTTGTTTTGTAGGTGGAAGTGAAGTTTTCATCCCGTGTTCCCTCCCAGCTCAACCAACCGACCGACCGAAACCATCCACCGAACCCATTCACCGAACCCATCCGTTCAGACATACGTATCATATCATAGCAGTAAAGAAAAGCGACGCCCATCATCCTAATGCCCCCTCCCCCATCCCTCATTCCTCATCCATTCATCCCTTATCACCTTTCCCAGGGCACCCAACACCTCCACTCCCCCTAAAGCAATGTCAAGCACCTCAATACCTCCTATCATACTCCCTCGGATACCCCCCCTCCCTCATCCCAAACTCCCTAACCGGCGGCCTCCCATACTCCCCCCCCCTCATATACGGATCCACCTGCGGCGGATACCCGCCCCTATACGGATCATCATACGGCCCCCTCCTCGGCGGCGGCGGATAATCGTCCATCGGTCCTCTAGCCCGCGGAGGCGAGCGCCCGTACCGTCCGCGGTCGTCGTAGTAGTCCCGGCGCGGAGAGCGGTCGCGGTACCCGCCGCCGCCGCCGTCGCGGCGGGGGGAGTAGCCGCGCGGACGGCGGTCGTAGTCGTCGCTGGGGTAGGGGCGGCGGGGGGGGGAGCGGGAGCGCAGGCGGTCGCGGGGGATGTCGGGTTGGGTCTGGGGACGTTAGTGGGGGGGGGGGGGAGGGGGAGGGGGAAGGGGGGCTTACATCAGCGGTGCAAGTCACGCGAGCACCCTTGAATTCGCGGCCGTCGAGTTTTTCGACAGCGGTGCGGAGGTCGGCTGCGGTTTCGAACTCGACGAAGCTGCTGGTGGTGTTAGCTTAGCGGTGTTGCGGTTGAAAATGGGGGGTGACGGTGGCTTACCCCTTGCCGTCACGGTCGCGGCCGGTCTCGGAGTAGACGACGTCGAGGCTGGACTGACGCGCAAAGTCCTTCAGGTCCTATATCCCGATTCCAAGTAAGTTGATGTTCCAGGACTAAAAGTTGGCGCGCACTGTGATGGTATGGTAATGGTACGGTAGTGGCAAGGTTTTCAATAAGGAGGTGGTTGCCAGGCGCCGCCGATTGGGTTCGGCGATGCGTGACAGCCTCCAGCTCGATCGGCGAGGTTGCGATATCCAGGTCCTGTCCCTGGTACATCTTGTCACGCGGCAGCAGGGGAAGTGCTGGCCATGAAAGAGTAGGAAACTCAAGGAAGGGTTGGGTTGGAGGGCCGGGGGAAAGGTGTGGAGGTGGGTGGTGCCAAAAGTCCAGAGCCAGCTAAGGCTATGGCCCAGTCACACCGGTCTGGTGCAGATCGGCAAGAATGAATTGCCGCCTTATTTATATCTCCACGAAGAGGCTAGATGGCCATATCGAAGGAGAAAGATGGGTTTTATGAAGCTCCGGTGTGATTGCCGCGCATAGGGGCTTTCACACCACGAACTGGTTGTTCCAGAGAGAGCGAGAGCAAGAGCTGAGATCCACGAATCCGGGAGCAAAGAACGAGGGGGGACAGACCTGCCAACTGGTTTCGCCGGGGAGTCCCGAAATCTGCATCCTGTGTGGGGTACGTCTGGGGCGCGGGGCCGTACGGTCGGTGGCGGCGAAGTTGTCGCGCTGGCGCGATCCGCGGGCGAACTGGACGGTCAGGCGGTCGCCCTTAAGCTCGGAGCCATCTGTGTGGGGGGTTAGAATTGGTGTTCGGAGTGTGTGTTGTTGGGGAAGGATGTTGTCGGGTAGATTGTTTCGATTGTTATAACGTACGGAAAGCTCGAGGGGGTGTTAGCTTAGCTTTCTGGAGAGGAGGGGTGGAATAATTACCAGGAACTACGTCTCGGGCATCCATGGCATCCTCGTACTCGATGAATCCAAAGCCGTTCATGAGCTTGATCTCCTTGATTGTACCGGTGCCATGAGTGGCGAAATGGGCCTCAACGTCAGCCTTGGTGGCTATAGCAACATCAGCATCGTCAGGATCGGCGATAGCGCCAGCACGCGGGGTTCATGCTATTCATGCAGTGGAATCATTGTCGCGGAGAATGGAAATGTTTGCTCGTACCATCGCGCGGAAGGTTGCCCAAGTAGAGCCTCGTAGAGGATACCTCCGTCATATTGTCGAGGCTGGGGGGTGAATTCTCTCAACAGAAGAGGAGGTCGAGTAGGTCGCGTCGGCGCGAAACAAGCTTATACGATGGAAAAGAAGATCGATACCGAAGAGAGTATAAGATGGAAGTGAAATAGATTGAAATGGGGGTCCACAGGGTGCTTCTTGTACTATTGTGGTAGAAGAAGGGTGGGAGGTTGGAAGAATGGGGGAGGGAGGAGGGAGGATGAATTGAAAGGTCGAAGGGTTGGACGAGGGTGGAGAGGAGTGTGGAGATGAAGTCTTACTGGAGAAGTACGTACCACGAGAGGTGCGTGCTACAATAGAGAGAGTGGGAGTTAGGTACTATTAACTGCTAACATTATTCCGCGCCAAACAAAGGCCTCAGTGGTATCAGTTTAGAAGTCGAGTATTTATTGTTATTTATTTGTATTTATATGTAGAATATAGCATAATACAGTACTGTCGAGTATCTATAAAATCAACAAACAAACCAATGGGAAATAGGAATTAAAGTCATTTCTCAGGGTACAGCTACAATTCTGGTGTCTAGACGCTGGAACGGTCAGGGTAAAGTCCCCGTGCAGTCCCCCCATTTTAGCCCATTTTAGCCCACCAAAAGTCCCCGTAATCTTCGTTGTCTCGCACTGTTTTCTGTCCCAATGCGGTCCAACGGGCCGTAGGCACATCCGACCTGTCAAAAGGTACCTCCAAGTCCCATGCATTCGGCGCGCGTATTCATGTACCTTACTATGTATCCATACCTCTGCCTACAGTAACTCCGCATATAATCGGGGAATTTCTCCAAAAAAGAACTAAATATCGATTTTTAGACACACAATACAACAACAACAACAACCCCAGCAACCAACGACTACGCGGCCGAGACATCGCTATCGCCATCACACACTGCGGAATATTTATTTCGTTTCTTTTTTCAATAGTTCCTGCATGCATCAAGAGGATTTAACCTGCGACCGAGCCGGCATGGGAGAGGGAGAGGGAGATTGGCTTGTTGGAAGGGAATAATAGGCGCCCAAGGTCTGGCTGGCTCCGGATAAAGGGAGCCTTGTTGACAGGTTGACAGTTGGAATGGACAGTCATGAAACAATGCCAATGATTATTCCGCGCGCATCTCTCTCCCGATCACCTGTCAAGTTTCTAGTCTTTTCAATAATCATGCATTTACAATTCATTATCCCCCCTAACCCCTACCCCGCATACATCATCATTTACAACTAACAAAGAACGCCGACCAGCTACTTAGAATGTGCTGCCCCTCCGCAAACAAGACCCTTCCATCCCGTTTCCGGGCTACCCTTAGAAAAAAAAAAGCTCTCCTCAACTCCTGACGAACCCCCCGGATATCATACTCCCCGTCTCCCTTCCTTCCTCTGCCTATCTCTCAGCTCATATCAACCGTACGGGTATCATCACCTTCCTCCTCCGCGCCCCCGAGCTCGTGCTCCACCTCCTCCACCACGAACCCCTCGTAGTCCTCGAGGTTCTTCTGCACGTGCACCTTGAACTTGATGATATCATTAAGCATACGCTCAACCTCCGTGTGCAGTTCCTCTCTCAGTGCGTTTGCGCGGAGAGTAAGCTGTTCATACCTATCACCACCGTTAGCATTCCATCTTCAAGTCCAAAAGGGCAGTAAACCACATACTCAATATTAGTATTCATCTCCCTCTGCTCCATCAACTGCACCGACTCCGTCAACCCCCCCCTCATCTTCGCCAACTCCTTCTCCATCTTCTCAATCTGCGTATCCGACGCAATCTTCTGCGTCGTCGTCACCTCCTTCGTCTTCTCAAACTCCTCCTGCGCCGCCCGCACCCGATGCTCCAGCGCATCCACCTCGCTGCGCTTATCCTCAATCGCCTCCTTAATCCCGTCCAGCAGATCGTGATTCTTCATCATCGCCTCCACCACCGCGCTGCGCCGGTCAGAAACCTCCTTCTTCAGCGCTAGAAACGCGCCGCGCGCCTGTCCGCGTAGGTCTAGGCTGAGGATCTGGTGCGGCTGGTACCCGCTCACGGGGTCGGCGAGGAGTCTGTCGCTGTCGGAGCCAGCGCTATTGCCCATCTGCGAGCTGGAGAACTGCGGGCCCTCGTTGACGAGGATCTGGAGTTCGTAGTTCTTGCCCTTCGCGTTGGGGGCTGTAGAGGGGATGAGGCCGATTTGGTAGCCTAGGCTGTTGTAGTTTTCCACCAGGCGCTCGAGCTCGTCGAGTTTTCGGCTGGCTTCGAATTCCTTCTCGTTGACTTTCTTCTTTGCATCTTCCAGCCGTGATGCCGTACCCTCGATGCCTTTCTGGAGGCGCTCGCGCTCGGAAGTCATGCGGTCGATGTCCTGCATGCTGATTCCTTGGTCGTCGACGGATTTTTGGAGGTTCATGCGCTCTTCCTCCGCGTCGTTGAGTTCGGTCATCGCCTTCTTGATCTCGTCCTGCAGGAACTGGATGCGCGTCTCGTACCTCTCGCACTTCTGCGCCATCTTCTCGTCGTAGCCCTCGAACTTGACTCGGTCCTCCTGCAGGATCTTGAAGTGGTTGTCGAGGCTGTTGATGTCGGGCGTCGACTTCTCCACCTCCTCGATCTCGAGGCGGAGACGCTCGTTCTCGGCTTCGAGGATCTTCATCTCTTCGAGGTACTTGGAGTTGGCGTTCTCGAACTGGTGCGCCATGTTCTCGACGTGAGGCGCTAGGACGCGCTCCTGGTCGTCGTCATCGGCATCTTCGTCCATCTGGAGCCACTCCGAGTATGCGCCGCGCAGGAAGTCAAAGATGATACGGTCACCGCTAACATCGACGCCGGCCTCAAGACACGCATCGTCGTAGTGGTTCGCAGCATACCCATCCAGCATCTGCGCCAGCTGCATCATCCAATGCAGCAATCCGAGGAAGGTACTCCAATTCTGCCCCCCCACCGCCGCAATCTGACTCTTCGTAATGCTCTTCTCAAACGGATATCTCAACTGCTTCAAGATCGGCGGGACCTCCTGATCAATATTCTTCAGAAACCTGTAGCTCGGATCAATGCGATGATACAGCCACTGAAACATAAAATTGAAATCCTTCTGCGTCGGCGACCGAATCGTGTTCTGCGAGAGCATATGCTTCATCTCCATCTCAAAATTATAATTCGCCATATAATCCAACAACTCCTGCCCAATCTTCGTCTGATACGCCCTATCCTTCAACGGCCGCGGATCCCTCGGCACCCCCGCCGGCGCAGGCGCCTGCTGGAAGAAACTCTGATGCGCGCCCCCCGGCCCGCTGCTCGAGGCACGAGACCGGTAAATGCTGCTCCGCCTCTCATTCGCCTCCTGCGACGGCCTCCCCGTCGCGACACCGCCCGGCGCGAAACTCTTCCTCCCCCCGCCGCTGTTGGCGTTCTGGAACGAAGTCCGCTTTACGGATGATAGGCCCATGTCTGCGAGGTTTGTGCCGGAGGAGGAGCGCTGGAATTGAGGCTGGTTTGGGCGGGAGGGCGCGAGGGAGGCGCGCGAGCCGGAGATGGAGCGGGAGTGGTTGGCGGTGAAGGCGCCGGGGCCGGAGATGGAGTTGGAGCGCTTCATGGCGGAGGCGGGTTGGGGGATGTTGGAGTTGTAGTTGATGCCGCCGAGGGTCTGGGTTTTGCGCGCAAAGTCAGCGATTTGTTTTTTTGGCGGAAGGAGGGGGGAGGACATGGCCCTGGGGGGTTTGTTTACTTACTTCTCGGGGCCGGCGCACGCTGAATATGCCGGTGTCTTGCGACATTTGAGGGAATTCGTGCTCGCGGATGCGGTTGGTATGTATTTTTGTAACCGATAAGGCGTATAATGCCTGGTGCGCGGTGTTCTCGCTGTTGTGGTGAAAACGATGTGGTTCTTGGGTTGTGATGCGATATCGAAGTCTTGTTGTCCGCGAGACGAGATGTCATGTAAACAAACCCAAAATGGAGGCTTCTGATTGGCTAATTTCAAACACCACGCAACAGGGCTGGAGTACGCCGGAAAACTCCCGGAAGATATAACTATGTTAAATTATAATGTATTATATTAATAAATATCATTCAAATTGGCCATTTGTTGTCTTTGGAGTCCCATCAGTATTCGGCACTACGTCACGTGATTAGTCATCCCAGAGCGTGAGCCTCGGCCCGTCAGTGACGCCAACTTCCCCAGATAACTTCGGCGATGTCCACTCCTTCCACTCACTTCGATCCCCTCAAACCCTCAACCCACGACGTGTCGCAAAGGAGTAGCGAAGTTGTGGTGAACAAGTAGTCATTATGGCTATCAGAGAGGATATCGTCGCATCAGCTGTAAGTTACTCTCTCATCACCATCACTCGATGGTCACTGTGTTTGCCCCTGCTAACGCCCGGATAGGTGACATGTGAGATAATCAACCTCCATCCCCCGAACGCAGATACTGACAGCTCTACCAGTCCTTCAAGATCCAAGTGTTGCCGCATCCCCGGTGGAGAGCCGGATTGCGTTCCTTCAATCGAAGAACCTCACCCAAGAAGAGGTGGATGCTGCGCTCGCGCGAGCAGACGGCCAAGCAGCGGCACCATCATACGCAAACTATGCACCCCAACAGCAAGTAGCTAGGCAGCCACCTCCAGGATATGGAGGAGGCTACCAACAGCAATGGCAGCCACAAGCGCCGCCGGAGCTGCCGAAGAGAGACTGGAGGGACTATTTCATCATGGCCACAGTCGTGGGTGGTGTCGGATACGGGTTATACACCGTGGCTAAGGTAATTCTTCCCAATATCCCCAAACAACGCATGTCATTAACAACCACAGCGCTACGTCCTCCCGCTGATTGCCCCTCCTACTCCCCCCCAACTCGAGCAAGATAAGGCCTCGATCGACGCCTCGTTCGAGCAAGCTTTCACCCTCCTCGAACAACTTTCCAAAGACACCGATGCCCTCAAATCCGCCGAGGAGGAGCGCACCACGCGCCTCGATGCCGCCCTCGCAGACGTCGAATCCGCCATTAGCGAGCTCAAGACCTCCGCCCGCCGTCGCGACGACGAGTCCCGCCGCACAACCGACGAAGTCCGCGCCCTCAAGGACCTCATCCCCAAGGCCATGGACGGCCAGAAGGAGAGCACAGACGCCCGCCTTGTCGAGCTCAACGCCGAACTCAAGAGCCTCAAGAAGCTAATGGGTCAGCGCATGGCCCCCGCCTCGCCCACTCCCTCCACCTTCGGCGTCGGCCCATCCGCTCGCGCTACTACTACCCCTTCCAACATTACCCCTGCCCCGTCGGCACCGCAGTCCAATGGCACGTCCTCCCCGGCTGCGCCTGCGTCTGAGGGAGGCCCAAAGCCTGCCTCGGTCAGCAATGGCAAGGGCATTGAGGCTACCGCGTCGCTGCCTGGTCGCGGGTCTAGCACCCCCTACAGTGCGGGTGTGCCGACTGGACGCGCCCCAATCCCAGCGTGGCAGATGGCAGCGGCCAATAAGGCTGCTGCTGCTGCACCGGCGGCTTCTTCGAGCTCGCCAGCTGCGGGCGCGTCGGATGCGCAGGACGAGGCACAGGCTTAGGGAGGTTGGTTGTAATATCACCGAGGGAAGCGGGGAGGAAGAGAGTGGTTTGCATGGGACGGCGCTGGGGGTAATGTGAGAGCTACTTGTTTGTTGTATTTATATGATCTATAGGATGGCAAATGTTTGTTCGAAATTTACTTGAAGGCGGGGTTGTAGGCTGCGGCTATGTGAACTTTGCTATTTGGAATTGGGTGAATCACATGTAATATAGGACGTGTTATAGGGTGTTCAAACATATGTTTTATGCAACCTTTGACTCGAAACACAAGAGTAAGGCCCCTTTCAATATACACATGCTTGCCGTATTACCAATTACCCCAAAGTTTCTCCAAATACGACGGTTTCGAATGATCGGCTCTGAACCCCTACAGCACTTACTCGGCACTAAAACGCGGCGATCGCGTGTGTGGCGCATCCCGACTTACCTCGGCGCCACGGGCTGTGGGTCTCCATGATACAGTAGCCTTTGCACCTTGTTGCCGCCCAGAGATCTGCGGGGAGAACCTTACCATGGCGGATCCGGCCCACCCACGCCCTAAGGCAGGGGACAAAAGGGCCTCGAGCCCCAGATCCCCTCGAAGAAATAGCATCATCGACGATATCACTTCCGGAACTCAAGTTGGCGGTTCCCCAAACCCTCTCTCCCCTCAACCACCACCCAACGACGCGCCGCGCAATCGCCCCGCCGCCGCAATGGATTGGTCGCAACCGCTTCCCATCATCAAGGCGCTCGCGCCCAAGGTCCCCATGATAGGCAAGACCGCGTTGATGCACTCTCTCGGCCTGTCTGAGACCTCGAAATACTGGGACCTCCGCACCGCAGTCACCATCAACGTCATCCGCTCCTTCGTCTTCACTCCCGAGCCCACCTCCGTCGGGAAATCGCAGCACCTCTCCCTCCGCGACCCCGGCGTAAAAGGCAAAGTCTGGATCGCGAATGTCTCCCTCCCCTTCACCCCCGACGACGACGACGTGCGCCAAACCATCTTCGGCGCAATCGACCACCTCGCCGGCGCGCCCCAAGGCGACCTCTACACCGCCCCCGAACTGGTCGAGATAACCGCAGAATGGACAGGCTACCGCGCCGGCGCGACCTCCTCCACCCCTCCCCTCGACGCCTCAGATGCAGACAAGTACGCCGCAATGATGAAAGAAGTCGTCTCCCCAACTACAGTCCTCTACCTCCACGGCGGCGCATACTACCTCATGGACCCCGCCACTCACCGCCCAACCACCGCTCGCCTCGCAAAACACACAACCGGCCGCGTCCTCTCCATCCGCTACCGTCTCGCGCCTCAACACCCATTTCCGGCGCCCCTAATCGATGCCCTCGTCGCCTACCTCACGCTCCTCTACCCACCCCCCGGCGCCCTCCACACGGCCGTCGCCCCAGAACACATAGTCCTCTCCGGCGACTCCGCGGGCGGAAACCTCGCCACCTCGCTCCTCCTCCTCCTACTCACCTTACAGCGCCAGTCGCGCACCGTGCTCTGGGGCGGACTACCACGCTCTGTCCCGCTGCCGGCGGGGACGGCGCTGGTGAGTCCGTGGATGGATATTACGGGGTCGTCGCCTAGTTGTGCGGATTACGCGCATTTTGACTATCTGCCTGGTCGCACCGCGTATCCGAATGGGATGGAATACGCGCCGGATGCGATTTGGCCTGTTACACCCGCACGGACGGCGCTGCATGTTGATGATGCGCTACTGTTGCATCCGCTTGTGTCGCCGTTGGCGGCGAAGGGGGAGTTGTGGACGGGGGCGCCGCCGGTGTGGATGGTTACCGGGTGGGAGTTGTTGAGTGATGAGGATAGGGCTGTTGCGGGGAGAATGGCGAATGCGGGAGTGAAGGTGAGGTATATGGAGTTTGAGGCTATGCCGCATTGTTTTGCGATGGTGGTGGAGGGGAGTGCGGTGGCGAGGAAGTGTATTAGGGAGTGGGCGGGGTGGATGAAGAAGGTTGTTGAGGCGCCGGGGAGTGTGGGGGAGGGGGGGACGGTGGTGGGGTTTAAGAAGTTGGAGGAGAGGGGGGTGGATGTTAGGGGGTTGGATGAGGGGTGGGAGGTTACGATGGGGAGGATGAAGGAGAGGTTTAGGAAGAATGAGGAGAGGAAGGAGGCGATGGCGAAGTTGTAGGGGTTGGCATAGTTTCGATTTCATGACATATATAGTGACGGATATACCACTTGCAGGGCAAAGGGATGATAGATAAAATTGGAGAGGAAATGTAACATCATATATAAGACCCGTACATACTGGATATCCGCAGTGAGCACCCCCCTCACAAAATAAACCATCTACATCTCCCTCACCTAACCTAAAACCAAACGAAATCTTATACACTTTCCAAACTCCCGACCCAACTCAGTTTCTATATCATACACTTCTTTCGGCCCTCAATATTCCTTACTCTCCCCAACATCCGAAACATCAAACACCCCCACCTCCGGCATCCCCTGCCCCCTCAACACCTCCTTCAACCTCCTCGGCGGCGCCCCCCCATCCTCCTCCGTCAACACCCACGTCCCCCAATGCACACCCAACGCCCTCTTACACCCCGTATCCTTCATAATCTCCACCGCATCCGCCGGATCCGCATGCATACTACTAAACAAATACCTCGGGTCATACGCCCCAATCGGAATCAACCCCAAATCAAACGGTCCCCTCAGCTTCCCAATATCCTTAAACGCAGGACAACGCGGCAGGTCCGCGTACGGCGCGCTGTAGTCGTCCACGGTGGGAGGCAGCTTGGGAACAGTACGGTACCCCGTGTCTCCACCGAACCACACGGACTTCCCACCCGACTTAATCGCCCACGACGCCCACAGCGTTTTCGCCTGATCAAACGGCGTGCGCGCGCTGGTATGCTGACAGGGCAGACAGGAGATACGCGCTGTGATCGGTCCCCCCGCCGTCTGCGCCACAGGGGCTCCCGCAGCAGCAGCGGTGACTTCCCACTCCACGCCCTCCGCAGCTGTAGGCGAGAGCGTAACATCGATTTCCTGCCACCAATCCATCTCCACCACACTCTGGATCCCGGCATCCCTAAACCACGATTCCAGTCCCAGCGGCACCGCAAACAGCGCCTTGGGATGCAATTTCGCTAGCTCCATCACGGAGGGGTACGAGAGGTGGTCATAATGCGAGTGGCTGATCACGACGACGTCGACGACTGGGAGGTCGCCCAGGCCGCAGGGGGTGGGCGTGTAGCGCTTTGGACCTGGGAAGCCGGCGGGGGAGCAGCGGTCCTCGAAGACGGGATCGAGGAGGACGCGGAGACCGGAGGGGAACTCGAGGTACATGCATGCGTGGCCGAGCCAGGTTGCGCGGAGAGACGTGGAGGCGGTGCGGGAGGGGAGGAAGGTGGGGGTTTGCAAGGTGAGGGGGGGCGTGAGGACGGGGGTGTTGGCTATGCCGGAGATGCGGCGCCTGGCGGGGGTTAGTGAGGTTGTTTGTTTGGCTGTGGGGAGGGGGGCGTACCAGATGATGTTGGAGACTATTTGGAGGGGGGCGAGAGGCTTCCAGCTCTCCCAGGGGTTTATGAAGCCGGTGCCGCTCTTGTTGTGGTGGGTTTTGTTCTTCGCGTCCGTGGGCGCGTCGGCGGCTTGGATGGGGACGGAGGCGGAGACGGTGTAGGCGGCTAAGGCGACGCCGGCGAGGGTGCCGGAGGATGCTGCGGTCATTGTTGCGGGGGTTGGGCGGCGGAGGTGGAAGAGAGTGCGGAGGAGGCGACGCATGGGGGGAGGTGGAGGTGGAGGTGAATGTGAGAATTGGGGGGCGAATTGGGAGGTGGAGGGTATATATAAAATACAGACGACGAGGCTATAAAAGGCACTTGTAGGCAGATGCAGGCGACGAGGCTGGGTACGTACGTATGTAGGTCGTAAGTCCGTAGGGTCGGGATCGGATCTTACCTGAGATCTTTTCTGTCCGAGAGCTGATGGATGACTGCAGGGTAAATATGAGAGAAAAGAGGAGATAAGGAATTAACGTTAAATCCGTTCCTCCGGCCGCCACCGTGTCTCGGCGTCCAATTGCCCCATCCATGTTTGTTTTGTTTACAGTTCATATTCAGTTCTCGAGTTAAGACCACGACATAAAACTTCATTCTCATACTGGACCCTGGGATGTTTTTATAAGCCATAGGCTATCCTTTTAGCTTAAACTAAGTTAAGCTTATAGTAGCCTCCCCTGATACGAGGACGAGTGACTAAACAACACACAGGTTCCGACTCGAGCCTTGCGGCAAGGCTGAGCGAGCCTGTATCGCCTTGTCTTGCTCATGTCACACCAAGTATCGCGAGCCTAAGTGGTCGTTGATAACGACACTGCCAAAATAGAGGATGTGGTATAAGATAGAGACCAAGTCGTCCACCTATGCAAGCCAGACGAGTGTCCATGACGCTCACAGGACCATTACTGCTTCACTGCACGCCAACTGTTCGGATGTTATCTTTCCTATCTGTATGTATGTACAGTACAGTACAGTACAACACAGTACAGTGGGGAAGGTGGCGATTTCAGCGACGGTAACATCAAGCTACGATAGCAAGAGTGGTGACAGTGACAGCAAACGGCAACGGTGAGGGTGACAGCAAGTAGCAACGGTGACAGCAACGTTAACCTCGACTAATACGTCTGCCGCATCAGTGGCCGGAGTGATCGCGTGTTCGTCAGCGTCACCGACATTCTGTTTTCCTAGCCCAGTTAGTCTGAGGACTCGAACTTCGTCTTAAGCTGCGTGCTTCCTGCCTGAAGGCTCGGTATATATATTTTCTATAATCCATTTATTATTTATTTTATTTCATAGCTTCTATGGATATTTCGAGCAATGACGGGTCGGGGTCTATCAATCTTTCGGAGTGGGCCCCCCGCCGACTGCAACTCGATTAACGCTAGGAAACTTCCGATAAGCCGGCGCATTTAAATGTGCGGGGAGAGCACTTTGCATTCTTAATTCTCCAATTGCTTCTATATTGCTCTCTGAGATCATTCCCTTTAACTACTTCATTATACGACTCACTTACCACATCTACAACGAACCCTCCTCTACCATGGCTAACGACAAGAAGCTCAGCGCCTATTATGCGCCTACGGGCGGCTTGCCGCCACAGACACAGATCCTCACCGACCGTGCTATGTTCACCGAAGCCTATGCGGTAATTCCAAAAGGCACATTCAGCGACATTGTGACGAGTTTCCTGCCGTTCTGGGATAAGACACGGTTGTGGGTGATTGCCCGTCCGTTATCGGGCTTCGCCGAAACATTCTCGCAATACATCATGGAAGTGCAACCTGGGGGCGGCAGCGACCGCGGTGAAACGGATGACAGTGCACAGGGGGTGGTGTTTGTCGTCAAGGGGGAGGTGACGATCACCCTAGGATCAGAAAAACACAAGCTTTCCGAGGGCGGCTATGCCTACCTACCACCGAAGAGCGGCTGGTCCCTGCGTAACACCGGTGCCACCACCGCCTCTTTCCATTGGATACGCAAAGCCTACGAATCTGTGGAGGGAATCGATCAACCTACGCCGCTTTTCCTTAACGAAAAGGATGTTGCACCTACATATATGCCAAACACCAACAATGCTTGGGCTACCACCCGATTTGTTGACCCGAACGATCTGCGCCACGATATGCATGTTACCATTGTCACCTTTGAGCCCGGGGGAGTCATCCCATTCGCGGAAACCCATGTCATGGAGCACGGGCTTTACGTTCTAGAGGGTAAAGCTGTCTACAGGCTCAATCAGGACTGGGTGGAGGTGGAAGCTGGCGACTTCATGTGGCTACGCGCCTTCTGCCCTCAGGCCTGTTACGCCGGTGGCCCTGGGAAATTCCGCTACTTGCTCTACAAGGACGTGAACCGTCAGATGAAGCTATCAGCGCGATTGTAATTGACAGACGCGTTGTCTTCGGCCGATTTTTGACTTGTTCAATACTCGACTCACCTAAAAAGGATAATGGTGGACAGATGATCCATGCCTCTCCATTATTCAAACTCCCCGATCATTAGAATTCGCCATCTCCAAAGCCTTGATAGGCCAATGGTAGACTCTACGATTAGCCTCGGACGGTGCGTTTTCCCAGATGCACCCATGGAGGTAACGAATTCTAGAATCTTTTATATATATTCATCTTATATATTGTATAACATATATTTCACACAAGCCATTTCTCACTACAAATTAAGTACTTCGAAACGCAATATCTTAACGGTATCGTTCTAATAATCTTTAAAACTATATATTTGTCCTTTACTGTAGTATAACCCCTAGCCCTTCATTCACCACCTACGAATCCAAGCCGAACATTCTGATCTACAGCATCACCGCCATGTGCTGCTGTTGGGTTTGCGGCGAGACCTGCGATTATCATGACCAGCATCTCACCCATGTGTTGAGGATATAAGGTTACGTGCCTCAGGCTGAAAGCTGCCTATATAATGGTGTTGAGCAAATAAATGGCTATACGCGCGCACGGGTGTGAATTCACATTTTTAGTGTTACGGTAACAGTCCAGACTTGCGGACCTCACAACGGTGAAATTGTAGATTGGTAATTAGTCAAGTCGTAGTCCATCCATCAAGGTGACTGCATTTTGGACCAACAGTCACCTCGATTCACGCTAAGCGATTAAGGCAATAGCATTAACCGCTGCGGCACGGCTTGAGCTCCGAGCCACTTTAAATAGCTATATATATGATCCATCGTCTCAACAAACCTTCTCGCGTAACAGAGCCTTTGACACCTATTTATCATCTATCGCCATCATGGTTTCAGCCTCTTGGACCAGCTTGCTCGCTTCCAACGAATTGCAGCGCTCCTCACACATACTGTCCGTCGTAAACGGAAGTGCGTATATATTCGGAGGAGAGCTTTTGCCTCGCCAGCCACGTGATAACCACGTCTACAGAGTGGACTCGAAATCCGATGGTATGTTGTGCTCCACCTTGATGTAAGATCTATCTATAAGCATAGACTGATCAACATGCCATGATAGCCGCTCGGCCCATACAGGAGACAAAGGGCACTTCTGCCTCACCATCTTCCCGCGTTGGAACGGCTTCTGCTACTCTTGATGGAAAGATATATCTATACTCAGGGCGCGGTGGAGAAGCCATGGCTCCTGTTGAAGAGCATGGTGCAGTATGGATGCTAGACCCCTCGACCATGCAATGGACATCCCTTTCGCCATCGGATTCCTCGAAGCCGTTCCCACCAGCCCGGAGCTACCACTGCTCCACAAGCAACAACAGTGACAGCATCTTCATCCATGCCGGTTGCCCAGAATCCGGACGCCTCGCAGATTTGTGGTCTTTTCAGCCATCGAGCCGTACATGGACTCAGCTTGCTGATGCCCCTAGCCCGCCTCGGGGCGGAACTTCCATTGCATTTCATGACGGCTTGTTGTATAGGATGAATGGATTCGACGGCAAGTCGGAGCAGGGCGGTAACCTTGACATCTATGACACAGCAAGCAATACTTGGTCTACGCAGACTTATGCTGCGGACGGCGTCTCGGGGCCTGCTCCAAGAAGCGTAGCTGCAGTCCTTGCCGTCGTTGCAAATGGAAAGCCTCTGCTTGTGACACTGTTTGGCGAAACTGACCCTAGTTCACTGGGGCATCAGGGTGCGGGTAAAATGCTGGGAGACGTCTGGGCATATGATATTGCTTCGAAGACTTGGTCTGAGGTCGATACTAAATCTACCAACACACCAGGTGGACCTACCCCAAGAGGATGGTTTGAAGCAGACGTAGTGGGCCAGTCTGCAATTCTAGTGTCTGGTGGTTTGGGGGAGGAAAACAACCGTCTTGATGATGCTTGGCTGCTCCAGTTCTAAGTTTGTCATAATGCATTCTCAGGAAAGGATTTTGCAAGGGCCTTTTCGCTCATAAAAAAATTGATTCTGTCAACTTCGATTTAACATTACTACTCGCTATGATTCGTGAACTTGATGGCCTAAACGTATCGATCTAAATATCACTACTAGATGCGATCCTTCGGAGTCCCTGCTCCCTTGAGCGCTGCTTCCCCTTCTTGGAACGCACCATCTCCATCCACTTCGACAAATGCACCAGATGACCGCGACGTGAATAAACAAAGACCGTGTACAACATGCTTGCAGCCACTATAGCGATGACGCTGAGAAGCGTTGGCCACTTGAATTGTTCTGGCCGGGAGAAGATGATGGTAGAGGCGTAAGAGCAGAGCTCAAACACATTTTGCCAAGAAGCTTCAACGGAAGAGAAGGATCCCCGATGAGCAGCTTCCACGTCCTGCAATATAGATTGATCAGCTTGGGCGACTCGACACAACAGGGCAGGGCTAGCGAATGACTGACCTCCTGGATAATGATCTGTGTGCAGAGATCGAATCCTCTAAGACCCATGCGGCTGAGGATTGTGCCAACCACAAGGCCAGAAGCAGAGATGTTAGGCTGGTCGGAGAACGCCCAGAAGACCGCAGTGCCAGCCACCAAGCACACTATCTGCCAATTAACCAGCCACAGGCCAGCGCGCACAGGGCCGATTCGACCCATCAGCCAAGGTGCGATCCACGTAGCTAGAACCTCAATCACTACAGACAGGGTCCTGGCTACGCCTACCTGGGTAGAATTGTAACCGGCTGAGAGCAAATATGTGATCATCTGCCCAGCGAATGAGAGGACAGTTAGGTACAATAAAGCGCTGGCGAAGGACGGTAAGAAGGCTGGATGATAGAAGTAGAGACTAAAATCATATACACTCTTCTGTATGACCTTGCGAACGTTCCGCCAGCTGTGTACAAAGCGACCCCTATGTTCTGTTCTGCCAAGCAATTCGTCTCGTGGTTTTGTCTTAGACTGTTGTAGTTCTGGAACCTCGTAATAGACCTTCGAATGGTAGCTTTAGTATAACGTCCAATAAGGAGAATATGCCCGTTGTAGGACTTACTTGGGCTATTGCAAAGTATTCTATAGCGACTGACGCCACATTCATCCCTAAATTGACCAGTATTGCTGCCTCCGTCGACATGCCATGTATGAGAGCTATGAAGAGGGGCCCCATAAGTTTACAGGTCAAGTCGATCCGCCTCATTTGTGCATTTATCACTATACTGCGATTAGCTAAATACAATAAGACAGCACTTACTGACTAACCTCGTAATGCCGCTTGATCGTCCCCGGCGACAACGACAACCTGTCCAGGCAGATTAGCCACCTTCCACCGCGAATAGAGAATTTCCTCTTACCCAATCCCTCTCAACAGACACCATGTTCATGATGGCGCAGAGTTTTTCAACACAGGCTAGGACTGCTAGGAGCACCAACAGACCTGTTTCCGCGCCGTGGGCACGCGGCGAACCGATGGCGAGGATATAGAACGCCACACACGATCCTGCTACTGAGAGTCGCTGCAGCACTATCTCAGGCAAAATCAAGCGGCAATTAGCGTAATGTAGCACAAAAATCAGGGATACTCCTTACCAATTGATAGCCTCACGACTTGAAGGCGATTGCCCGTATCAATATACTGTCCAATGGCCGGGGAAAAGAGAATGGCTGCCGCCCCCCGAGCCAGAGCATAGACCGACATGGGCAGCAGGGTCCCGGGAAAGATGGAGGCTAGGTACAGCGCGGCCCCAAACTCGAAGACTCGAGAATTCCATGTTGACAGGAAATGGGATATGTACAGCCGGCTGGTGACTCTCGCGGGCACCTGGCTGATCCTGCTCTCGTCTCCCGTCCCATCGTCCGGCACGACGCTTTCGGCATTGGCGGTAGTGCCAAGTAGAGGGCCGCGTTCTTCGTCCATCGGCAGAAAGAATCCTACTGGTGAGGATCCCACTGGCGGTATTGTTTTTGACTTGCTTGACGTTTGTGTAGATCCGCCTTCTCGCTCATGGTGGAAGGAAGCGGGTCGAGGTCATTCGCGTACACGTGACGTGTAATTTTTTTTTGCAGTTGCTATAAATATTATAACCGGTGACAAAATCTAGATGCTCTTCTTCGCCTTAAGGAAACTATGATACATAACCCCTCTCCCTAAATTCCTAGATGATACATGTTGGCCTGTAAAAATGCCAAGCAGCTACTGTGTCTATGGGCTGTTTTAAGCCTATCAGTTATAGTGATATATTGCCTACTCGTTAGATTTTAATCTTAAATCATTCTAATAATCTTTAAAACTATATATTTATAGGTGGACTACATCTATAATAGAGCGATTTAGTAGTGCTAGGCAGTTATAGGCCTAACACTACCTGTTCTAGCAATGCTAAGCAACCTAACATAGTACTATAGTAGATTAGTATTAGATTAATGAAATCCTTACTTAGTGCTTATTAAACTTCCTAATTAGGTGGTATAATATAATAGCAACTTAATTAAGGCTTAAATAGTTGTAATTTTAGTAATTTTGGTAATTTAGCTAGTAAAGGTACTTATTTAACTATCTAATTATCTAAAAGATATATTAAATAGTTACTAATTACTACCTAATTTATATAGTAGTAGAAAAGTAGGGTAAGTATATACCCTAGATGTTATATAAATTTATAGTTTAATAAAGTACCCTGTTTTTAGCTAATTTAGCTAAAAACCCCTTTTTAACTACTAAATTTATTCTAATTTATCTTTACTACTTATAATCTTAGTTATAAGGTATGCTATATAGAGTTTAGCACCTACCTAATTAGGCAAAGTGCATGTATAGGCCTACTACTACTTTTAAGTTCTATAAATGGGCTACTCCCTACCTCCTAACTATCCCTTCTACTATTACTCCTCCCTCCTAATTTTCTTATACCTACTATGCTTATTATATAACACTTAGCCCCCTTTGCCCCCTCTATAATATATAGCCCTACCTAAGGGATTACTCTACTTAGCCTTACTATAGCTAAAAACCTATAGTAGTATATAAACGCTTTATAGAACAACAATCTTTATTTCTACCTTTAATGACGATGCATTCTATACCCTATGTAAGGATGCCTCCTTACATAGGGTACATTTAGACCTATAGGGCAGCGCCTAGCACTAACACTATAGGGTGGCAGGGTAGGATTTTAAGGGTTAGGGTAGATTTAGGTGACAGATAGGAGTAGATCTATAGGCACGCTAGGCTTAGTAGAGTTAGACCTAATATGGATACTTAAGGGGTAGGAAGCCTTACACTCCTCCTTTATCTTTTTTGTATCCTTTATAGTAGACCTATAGGATTACACTAACTTATATCCAACTTATACTCCTATATGCCACTTCTTGTAATATAGTACCCTATATCCTTACATTATACAAAAAAGATCACGCCTACTAGGGACAGCTGTACTCAAATAATATCCCACACTAGAACAACTTAGGAGAACTACTGTTACACCACTACTAACTACAACTTAGTGCCGTCTTAGAGGAGAGACCTAACAACTTTAAATAGCTGTGATTCTAGAGATCTCATAGACAGCTAGCAGATTAGGGTTTAATCCTGTAGAGCAAGCTAGTAAAGTTGCTAACACGTTAGTGCTAAATAGGATACGAGATCCTAAATAACCCCCTTAAGCACAGAGGTAATTGTAAACAAGAGTGCTAATAGCTATAAGCTACTAGAAATTAGACTCTTCTATATTAACTGCAACTTAATACACCCCTAAACTAATTTAAGGAAGATGACCTTAAACATACCCTAAGACAATGATAGTTAACCATCTAAAATGACAACTAGGTAGACTACTACTGTAGGCATAACTGTAAGGCTATCTAAGAGCCCCCTAGATTAAATCACAAACCTTAAAAACAAGATGCGAGAGCTTAAAGCGATAATAGCCAACCTAGCAGCAACCTAGACTAGAATCCTGTCTACGCTAGCAGCAGACACTCTAGTACACACCATTAAAGCTAACGAAGACGAAGAGCCTAAACAGCCTACACTAATAATGTAAAACACCTTTAGCACTGTTTAGTTGCCACCTATTAGTAATGCGCGCTCTCCTTTAATCCTAGTTCTACCCTAACAGTACACTAAGGACCCCTTAAGTTGCTATAAGAAATCGTCTATATTAGAGAAAATCATGCCCCTTAGCAATAGCATAAAAAATATATGTAAGGACACAGGGCACCATATCACGAGAAGTGGCATATGGGAGTGCAAGTTGGATATAAGTCAGTGCAATCTTATAGGTCTACTACAAAGGATACAAAAAAGATGAAGGAGGAGCGTAAGGCATCCTACCCCTTAAGTATCCGTATTAGGTCCAACTCTGCTAAGCCTAGCGTGCCTGTAGATCTACTCCTGTCTGTCACCTAAATCTACCCTAACCCTTAAAATCCTACCCTGCCACCCTGCAGTGTCAGTGCTAGGCGCTGCCCTATAGGTCTGAATGTACCCTATATAAGGAGGCATCCTTACATTACCCCCCTCCTCTAGAGAAGGGGCTTTGTCCTTAAAGCTTGTGGTTCTGTATGTTGACTAAGTGGTATCTGATTGTCAGGATCTGTCTAGGCAATCTTTGTTTGAAGATTGTGTTGCTAAATGCATCTATAGGGTAGATAGTAGAGCATGCTTTGTTCTAGATAAAGGCTGAAAATGAACGTCTGAGTTAATACTGTATTATATCTAGTTGTGATGTAAAGCGTCACAATTTTGTTAGTTACTGTGCGCTTGCTAATCCGTCTTAGAAATTCATTATTCTAAGCCGTTGTTATGAAGCAGCTAATTCTGCCTACACTTTAAAGCTTCTTCTTCTACAACAACGCCTACAACCCCCCTCCTCTAAGACTAGTATGTGGCCTAATCTATTTATATATTATATACTAATTAAGTGTTTTTATAGGAACAAAAACAATCCAGATGAACGAGTAGGTAATGATCACGCGTTAACGTGCAGGTGATAACGGTTTAGGCTTAGCTGATAGGTTGTATAGTATGATATCTGCTCTAATGACTCTCCTAACGCCCCCTAGGGCTCTCGCAGCAGCTTTCCGCTAAGTTTGTATAAGATGTGTGCGCTGCTGCGCAGCAAAGTTAGAGGATGGGGCCCTAGCCTACAACTGCGTCTAGAGCTCTAAGAGCTTAAAGTGTGAGTACTGCGTTAAGCAGAAAGCTCTATGTGTCCTAGTGAGTTCCTAGAGGAGTATCTTACGTTTGGCTGCTGTTGCTAACTGTCTTAGGAGCTAGCCTAGTTCCTTAAGGAGGAATACTAGACAATTGTCAACCTTGAGTCAGCTAACCCTAGGGACCCCACTGCTATTAAGGCAGCTTACAAAGAAGCTGTCTATGTGGCTAATTTGGCTACTAGCAGCATGCTGGAACTCTGCACCCCCTTTAAGGGTGCGATGTACCTCTAGGGCTAGGCCGTCGTCGCTACCATTAAGGTAAGTCTTCTCTTCTCTGTGGTTTTTGTTCTAGGTCTAACTCTAAGGTAGGGCCTCACCACAGTAGTGGTGGGGCTAAAGGAGGATATAGGGAAGCTCCTTGCAGAGCAGGCCCGCACCGCCTCCTTGCTGGGGGCAGTGGATAAATCCACTGTGATGGTGGGGAAGGAGGTGAACTTTGTGGCTAGGGCAGTGGCCAAGGTGGAGAAGGTAGTAGGGAAGCTGGCTAGGGCTGTTGCAGCAGTGCCTCGCACTAGCGAGAAGAGGAAGAGGGGGCAGGGGGATGAGGAGGAGGGGAACGGTAGCAGCTCTGCCATTAGGTGAGCAGGCCCTATGCTAGAGGGAACTTAGGTGTGGTCTTTCGTATAGGGTCGCTTCAACCCTTCGTCTCTTATAGTGGTAGCCGCTTGTTATAAAGCCAGTGAGACGTTTAGGAAGGGTGGCCTCTGCAAGGACTACAGTTCTAAGTGTGCCCTAGCTTAGAGGGTGCTTAGTTTAGTGTTGTAGGTAGCAACGACGCTGTTTTTCCTGCTTTGCTGTTCCTGTTGTGATTATAGCCTAGCTCGCCTGTCTCCCATGCTATAATCCATCTAGGTAAGTCCTTTAGCAGTCTAGGTAGGCTTAGGTATTCCTTATAGAACTCTTAAAGCTTATGTAGAGAGTTCTTAAAATTCGCTGCAGGATACCACTCTAGGTCTAGATTGTATCTAACCTAGGATACCTAGTATTAGAGCTGTTTACGTCAGATCCTTACAGTAAGGATCTTTTTGACCTGCCACTCCTCTAGGCCGTCCACAACTTTGCTGCTTAGCTTAGGCGCTGCTTAACTAGGCAGCAGGTTACTTAGAGCCTTAATAAGGACGTCTAGTGAGAAAACGTCATGGATTTGAGAACCCGTTAGTAGATCTAGCTTATAGGCATGCCTGATTTGTTCTAATACTATATATGGTCTAACCTACTGTTGTCTAAGTTTGCAGCTAGGGCGAGTATTCTTAAGATTCTTTGTTAAGAGGTAAACCTTGTCTCCTACGCTCTAATCAACAGCTTGTCAGCGTCAGTTAGCGTACTTCAACATATCTTCTTAAGCCTTAGCCATATTACTCTTGGCTGTGACCTAGGCAGTGTGCATTTGATTAGCAACTGCTTTGGCTTCATTTCAGTTTAGAGTCTCCTAGGGGTTAGAACCCTTTAGGGTGTTCTAGTCCCAACTTGTATGCAGATCTGTTCTGTACTTAAGTCAGTAGGGGGTCATTCTAATGGATGTGTAGGGCAGGGTCATTTGCATGTAGTCTATTATAGGGATGAGCTCGCTCTAATTGTCTTAGTAATAGGATACAAAAGGCCTTAGTCTCTAGTCTATATACTGGTTCATGATTTTAGTCTGTCTGTCAGTCTGCTTATAATAGGCCGTTAACAGCTTGATCTTAACGCTAATAATCCAGCAGAACTCATGCTAAAAGGACAACACAAATTAGGGTCTGCAGTCACTAATAATCAAGACTAGGGTGTGTCCAAATCAGTAAATCCACTTAATGAACAGCTGTGTCATTTGTTGTGCATCTATAGTCTTATAACATGGTATGGTTACTGAAGTCTTACTGAGGTAGTCCATGAACACTAGGATGCTGTCGTACTTGTGCTTGTCCCTTAGGAACTCCTTAAAGTTCATTGTAAGGTGTTGCATAGGGTAATTGGGTACTGGTAGGGGGTGTAGGAAGCCCTGTTGCTTTATAACATTAGTGTGTAAGAGGCAGCAGGTTACGCAATTACGTACATACTATATACAGTCTGTCTCCATTCTAACCTAATGGTATTTTAGGGCAAGCAACTAGTAGGTCTTCCTTCTGCTTAGGTGCGCTGTCAACACTTGGTCGTGCGCCTCTTAGATGAGTTTCGTGCACAGTTCAGTGTGGTGGTTCACACATAGGCAGCCCCTATATAGAAGAAGTCAGTCGGTTAGGGCGAACCTATTAGGCAGGGGTCGTTTCGCATGTGTCTCTGTAAACAACTTCCAGTTGTCTGCACATAGCGTTTCTATTAAGTCAAACAGCATTAACGTTAGCGCCGTCAGGACATCTATGGCATAGATTGATACTATGTAGCTGTCAGCTAATTCAGCACTGATATAGGGGTGTAGGCAGGCTGGGCTAAGTAACACCCTTGCACGACTGTCCAACTTGACTTTCTGTTGCATTACGAGGTCTTGGTCTCTTTGGCTTAGAATATCAGCCTTCTGGTTATTCTTACCTACTATATACGTAATGTGAAAGTTGAAGTCAGATAGTAGCTCCATCTACTGAACCTGCTTTACAGTAAGAACCTTTGTTGTTATAAAGTACTTAAGCGAGCAGTAGTCTGTGTAAACGTTAACTTGGTGTTATACTAAGGCTAACTTAGGTCTCTATTTCGCAAACGCTTTCATAATAGCAAAGAGTTCCTTGTCATAGATCTCCTAGTTGATCTTGTAGCTGGTAAGGACATGGCTGTAGAAGCTTACTAGGTACTAGAGCTTATCTAGGTACTCTTAGGAGAGCACGCCAGCAACGACTCCATCTAAAGAGTCAGTCTCCAGCTTTGTAGGTAATTTGGGGTTAAAGTGGTGCAGAGCCTACACTGCTAGTAGTTGTTACTAAAGTTCCTCAAATGCATTCTCACATTCGTTGCTCCACTAGAACGGTTCTAAGGGACTAGTGATAGTTGTGAGTAGGTTTGCGATTTTTCCAAAGTCCTGAATAAATTAGCAGTAGAAACCACAGAAGCCTAGATAGGA
>KV458888.1:0-93620 GCA_001662605.1 Pseudogymnoascus sp. 05NY08
TACAAGAGCAAAAGCAACACTTCTAAATGGAAAACTACAACAAAGGCTCCTTATTTGTAACGGCCACAATAGCCATATAAGCGGAAGCTTTATATCACACTGCATTCAAAATCGAATATCGCTCCTTATAATACCTCCTCATACATCTCATGTTCTACAGCCACTTGATATTTCGATTTTTAGGCCCTTAAAGCAACACCTTACAACTGCTCTGTCGCACCTAAATGAGGCGCAACTCCTACGAATACAGAAAGCAGAGTGGCTCAAAGCATACATACAAGCAAGAGAAGCTGCTTTTTCAACTTCAAATATTAATTCTGCTTGGAGAGGGAGTGGGCTACAGCCATTTCAGCCGCAAACAGTCATTCGAGCAGCTACGCTTCCTACTATAGACGTTGTAGTAGAACGGCCACATACTCCTACAGAGCATGATATTTTTGAGAAGGTATTTTTAAACAGCAGTCCACCTGATTTTCAAACACTTCACAAAGCAAATACAGTGCTCTCTTCTACAATAAGTCGTGCTGTTCTTACAACTCCTACAAAGCGATATATCAATAAGTTAGTAGATGAGACAGAACGCCTTAATACACGCAACACCCTTCAAAAAAGAGAGTGTGATAACTTACGCTTAATTATTCAGAAGCGTAGAGTACAGAATAAGGGTAAAAGAGCTGTTTTAAAGGGTCAATTCCACATCTCTACAGAAGAACTCCGGTCGCAAGTTATAGAAGCAGAAGCAGCAACAGCAACAGCTTCACAGAGGCCTAGAACAACGCCACGACCTATAAACGAAGCTACAATTGAGGAAATAGATGAAGAGAGCGAAGAAGAGCCTTTAGAGGATGATATAGATGAATTAGGGTGGTAGTAATTGAATTATTTGCGATTTTCTAAGTTAGTGGTTTGGTGTTCTTGCTCTAGATTTTGGTGGGGTGAGCCAAGTCGCCGCTCTGGCCATGGCGCCGCTCTGGCCACGACCTACGTTACGTTAGGTATTATAGTTTTCGATTTTTTGCTCTATTATTAGGCTCTTGTACGCGTTAAACTACGCCCTTAACACCTGTTTTGTAACTCCATTCATCCTTTGTGCCTTAACTCTTCTTCCTAGCTTAACGCATAGGTTAGGATGCCTTTAAATAAACTATAGTACCTAATCTTGCCTAAGTGGTAACTTAGGTATTTGAAGTTGTAGTTGTTAAGTTTGAGTTTGTTATTAAGTTTACATGCCACGACTTTGGAAAATGCAACACTTATTTATACGCACTTTATTAGCTACCTCTCTTAAAATCCGGTAGCTAGGAGCATAGCTACTACTTGTAAGCTCTTTTATCTACTTTAAAAGTGTTTTTTCCTAATTCTTAATAGGAGTTGCTGTTGCTGTCGCGCTTCTATGCGCGTGTGTGTCCCATTTACGCGACGCCGGAGAGTCTGCTCTAGTATGCCTAAGTCCTTTGCAGCTGCGTACACAGACTTATATTGATTTGATTTAACAGCTAATACTGCTTTCTGTATTTCAATTTCGCGTTCTAGAGCCTTTAAACACCTCTTACAGACCATTCTGTCGTGGTAATAGTTGATTTTTTCAAAGTGGTTGCTTGTTTGATGGGGTGGCCCCAACCCCACTACCGCCAGTACGCCATTCCCGCCAGTACGCCACGACTTACGTTACTAGGTTGAACATAGAGATTGGAGGTTATATTGTTCCATATTTTGTCTCGGATCATCGGTCTTTAGGAATAATGAGAAATGGTACCCACCGAAGGAGAGGCGCATATTCCCTTGAGGCAGCAATACGGGCTGTTCCATTCACTATCGCTACATCCCTCTCTCCAATAAACAGTGTCCGGTTTGTTGGTTTTAGTTTTCGTAAAAACGCTTTTACAAAGCGCATTTGGCAAACATCCATCGGAAGTGAGGGCGCTCGAGGCTCCGCGATTTGCACAGCACATAGAAAACGCGCCCAAAACGTTGTTACAAGGCACAAAATCCTCGTCTGTGACTAAAGTGCTATGTATTTTATAACATGCTGCTGATATTACTGTTGCAAGGGCTAAGATAGTAATTAAATGAGAAAACATCGTTTGCAGACAATAGAGACGTCGCGCGCTGTGCAATAAAGGTAATAAGTTAGGGACGACCTCGTGGGGACATGGAAAGGTGTTGACTGACATTATTGAATTGTCTGATTGGTTGAAGAGCATCCATCCAGCTATTGTAACTATTCCCTTGATCGCTACAGGTGCAGCTGAGACGTAGCAAGGGTGGATGGCAGCTACATCGACGGAGTGATTTGTGCTCAGCTCCTCAGCTCCTCAGCTCCTCATCTCCTCAGCCTTGTTTGCCGTAGCCGGTGCAACCGAACAGTATGATTTGATTTTATGTGGTGGCAATAAGTTATGAAATATCAGCCGGAGATGTATAAACATCAGTGCAAATGCGACGTACTGTATGTACATCGTAGTATGGAGAGAGGCGTTGCGTTCGTTATCAAACTGCCGTCCTAGGAATTTAAAAAGTTCAGCTTACTCCAGAAACAAATTACTTAGTATTCTACTTAACTATGTTAAGTTATGTCTTGATGATATCCTTTACTCCCATCCTATCTATAAGCGCCGGTGCTTAGCTCAATCTTCTTCCTCTATGCCATCAACATCGATTGCATCTGGATTCGCAACCACAGCCGGTTCAACGGCAATTCTGCCTTGTGGTGGGCCAGTGCTAGCAGCAACAAACCCTACAGGAGCACGTGCTTCTCGTTCCAGGGCTGCCATGGCATCTTCGTGATCATCGTCGCCTTTACCATTAGGGCTTGCATGACTCCTTGCCAGAGCCTGGGAAGCAATGAAGTTGACGTCTGTGTTGTACTGGGCTTGTACGCTGCGTTTGATGCGGAGCATTTCCTTAAACGTATCCTCGTTTCCATGTTGAACTTCGAAAGCTTCCCATTTGGACCAGAAGGTCGGACTCGTTCGCGGGTCGCAGAATTGCGAAGCATGCCCATATATGGCTCTCGCTCTATCAATTTCACCCAACCTCTTCTCCATATCGGCAAATTTTAAGCACATGTCTCTGGCGTCGCTATCAGGGAGGGCAGCAATGGCATGCTCGTAAATAGGTCTCGTGGATGGTAGCCCAAAGTTCGACGCGGATTTCGTAATATAAAAGTTGAACATGTCTGCTCGATCTTCATCCGAAACTGCTCTTGTAGCACGCTCATATATGCGCATTGCATGTCGTGCCAAGCCTCGATCCTCCTCAAGATTACCGTACATGAGATACAGCACTTTGGCGAAGCGTGGAGGGCATCCTTCAACAGCCTGCTCGAAAAGATCCCGTAGCCGCTCAATACTAATTTTCCGGTCGACAGCTTTGGTGAGATATAAGTTCCAGAGTTCAAAGGCTACCGGATAACTGAATAAATCCAAGCCCCTTTCATAGATCTTGAATGACTCTTCAAAATATTTGCTTTCCTCCAAAAGGTTTGCATAATTGACAACTGTCTGGGGTGTAGCGATTCGAAGCTCAAATATCCTTTCGTATATGTTCCTAGTCTCCTCAAGAGTACTGACACTCTCAACAAGGTCGACATAAAAGCTCCACAGTTTCCAGCTTTTGTGAACTCGCTGTTGTGGCGAGAGTGTTTCGTCGAAATAATCCACCGTTGATCGTTTCGGTGCCTGCACTGCTTTGGCCATGACATTGACGGCTCCCTCGAAATTCTCATTCCTCAGCTCCATCTCAGCCCACTCTATCCACAGCTCTGCTAGCTCTGCTACTGACTTAAAAGGGACCTTTACGGCTTTCTCCAGTATTAGCCGAGCGTCTCGCAAATCCCCGCCGTTCTCATAGACCTTGGCATAATTGACCCAAAGTTCGTGAAACTGGCCAATTGCTTTCTTCGGCTGCACCGCAGCGATGGCATCGGTATATGTCTGGACTACTTCACGCTTGTTGTCACCCCAGAGAGCAACTCGTTTCTCCCACTCAGGCACGTTGTTGGGGTTCTGCCGTAATAGGACATCATTCACGAGGAATGGCCGTCGGTCCATTAGTTGCTCGAACCGCATCATTCTGATATCTAGATCGAAATCTGCGTCTTCATCCACAGCTCCTTTGCTTGAGCGACTGGCCGCAGAGTCCATCAGTGCCCCAATAACTGATTCTTCGAATTCCGTGTATGAGTCGAAAACCAGCGTGAAATCGCGAACAGTCATAACTGTTACTATTGCCTCTTCAAAAATGTCCCTTGCCTTTTCGAAGCTTCCACGGGTGATCCAGTATGTAGCTAGGCCAGACCATAGCTTGCCTCTTTGGTCCGAAAACCTCTCAATGCCACTCCTGATAATGCTTTCAACATCAATACCATTTTCGTATCCCGTTTCTACGAGCCTAGCATGAGTAACGAGGAGGTCGATCATTTCATTCCAAAGCTGGTAGTGTCCCTTTCCATGCTTGCTTCGAAACCTAGTATTGTTGAGAATGTTCATATACATCTTAATCGCCTCTGTGTAAAGCCTCTCTTCGACCAACAGTTCGATGAAGTCCTCTGCATCTTCCGGGTGTATTTGCATATATCGTCGCCAAATTTTAACGGCCGTCTGTCCAGTTGCGGAATTTGCGAATGGTCGGTAAAGGGCCCATATCTTGTTATGTTGAGTGATTGGTAGGGCTCGTAGCGCTCTATCGAATGTGTGGCGTGTGAGTGTTACAAGTGGCTGAAGTAATAGGAATTGAAGATACATCTCCCATATCTTAGGCATTTTGTTCAAGAGAACAAGAGCCTTCTCAAATAACGAATTTACCTTCGCAAATTCTGCAGCGAAGATGGCCGGGTTGAGCTTCCGAAGGTGCTTCGTTCTGATAGAGAGATACTGATACAGTTAGCATCGCCCAGAATAGTCTGCATGTTATCATCCTTACCATTCGCCATAGCTTATATGACCGTGGCAACTGCAAGCACGCACGTTCGAGGACGTATGCTTGTTCGTGTAAACTCCCATGTCGCAACTTGAAATTTATATATCCCAGCCATGGCTTGATGCTTTCAGGGTCGCGGAGTATATCTTGCTCGTAAATCGTATCTTCTTCAGACTGCCTCAAAATTAGTAACGCCCAACAGCCACGAGCGAGGGTCATACATACAATGAGGTATAGATCAGGTTGTCCCCGCGAAACCTTTCTACGCGCCATTGCAGCGGTCATGATTTCAGTCCTCGCCCACTTTACGCGCAGGAAATCCCGCGCTGCGCGCGCTGATGATGCTTAAGAGAAACCTGTGTCAAAGTCCTTTCGATGATTGATATTAAAGCTAATGAAGCTATAATTCTGAAGACGCGCGCGGCACAGGACGAGTCCGAGACAGTTTGGGCATTGAACAGGCGCTTACCACGCTAAACTGTATCGGTTAGGCGGTGAGGCAGTATCCCTGTTCCAGCAACCGCCTTATCTTGGAGCAACCCACCGGGCATGTCCAGCTTGCTTGTATTGTGCTTCGAATAATGTCCGCTGTAAACAACTCAGCGAGACAATCAAGCTTAGCTGGAAGAATTATTTCGCCGTAACGGCTATTGCACTCTTTCTAGCAATTTATATTTCTTTTCAAAATGTCGGGAGCTACGGTAATACAACCTGGGTGCTCAGTGTCACGAAGTGCTGGCTAACGCAGCTCGTTTTAGGACCGAGAGGCTGTCTTCCCTACGAGGCAAACGCTGGGGTTGATGAAGGCTAAACTCAAGGGAGCCGAGACAGGTCATAGTCTCTTAAAGCGCAAGAGCGAGGCATTAACGAAGTATGTATTCCTTGCCTTGGGGTCTTCAACTTTAGCTAACAATGGACTCCAGGCGTTTCAGAGGTAGCATATAATGAGTCGCAATCCGATACTCCGCTGACACCCCTTGATAGAGATAACCCGCCGAATTGACGAAGCCAAGCGCAAAATGGGACGAGTTATGCAGATAGCGGCATTTTCACTTGCAGAAGTAACTTATGCTGTTGGCGGCGATATTGGTTACCAGGTTCAGGAGTCTGCTAAATCTGCACGCTTTCGTATCCGAACAAAGCAGGAGAACGTTTCTGGTGTTTTCTTGCCTGCGTTTGAAAGCTATACAACGGAAGGAAACAACGATTTCGGATTGACGGGCCTAGGAAAGGGGGGGCAGCAGGTCCAAAGGTGCAGGGAAACGTATGCTCGAGCTGTTGAGACGCTGGTTGAGCTTGCCAGTTTACAGGTACTGCCTTCTATTTGACAGCCTCGTACGAGCATATCTAACACTCGACTCAAGACAGCTTTTGTGATATTGGATGAGGTTATCAAAGTTGTAAACCGCAGAGGTTCGTTTCATTGTAACCCCCTTCTCTCGATTCTGTTTTGCTGACCGTCATAGTGAATGCCATGTCTGTATATGTCATTTTACCAATAAACCATGGCTAACCTATATCAGCGAACATGTCATCATTCCACGTACTGAAAATACGATTAAATGTCAGTTTAAACCGTCTTCCCACCAACATTCGAGATGACAGCGTTAACCCTCCGTAGATATTAATTCCGAGCTCGATGAGCTGGATAGAGAAGAATTTTATCGACTTAAGAAGGTAAGCTTGGGTTCATATAAACTATCTGCATTGTCTTACGCTATGTTTAGGTTGCGAACAAGAAGCAAAGAGACGTCGCCGCAGCCGATGCTGAGATGGCAGCAAGGAGGGAGAAAGACAGCGCTGCTGACAACGGCGACGACGGGCTCCCGGGCAATGCGGATATTCTTGGGGAGCAAGAGGATGCGGATGTCATCTTCTGAGCAATTGTTAAATAGCTTCGAAATGTGTATGGATGGCAATCCTTGTCATATGGCAAGCTCATGCCTAAAGGCACACGCTATAAGCTTATTTGTGTTGTTCATAAGATCAATTTTATATTCAGATACATTTTTTTCACTGCCTCTGATAAGTGACCTTTATGGCCTGGCCAGTTTCCCCCAGGGCCACACCTGCTGTGTTTTCCTTCGCACTTATAGCACCGGCCTCGGCCTCATATTCGACGAAGGCAATACCACGGCGACCTGGGACCACACGAACTTCCCGAAATCCTTCGAATCTTCCAAAGATGCTGGTTAGGCCATCAATATCGTACTCATCGGGGACATTCTGCACGAAGAGGATCTTGTTTGGAGGGAGATATTCATCTGGAACCACTGCACTGGTGGCCGCATTTGAGGAACGTAAGCCAGCGCCTCTTGTTGCTTTGATAGGTCGAGAAGTCATATCTGCAGCATTTCCAGCAGCTGCCGCTGCAATCTTCACCTTCTTGGCTTCTTCGGCGGCCTCCGCAGACTTCTTCTTATCTAATGATCCTTCGAATCAGTAACTTTCTCGAAAATACTCTCAATATCACTTACCCTTCTCTGCGAGGCGCTTCCTCTTGTGAGATTCGTATTCTTCTTCGTCGCCAGTCTTCTTAACCGTGGCATCACTTCTTGTTCTTGCAAACGCGAGCTGCATGGGTTTTTCAAAAAGCTCGAAGCCTTGGACTTCATCGATAGCCTTTTGGGCAGATTCGACAGTGTCAAATACGACGAAAGCCTGGCCCTTTGCCTTTAAATTTGTCTTCGCGACGATATCTATAATTTCGCCATATTCCGAGAACAGCTCCGTGAGCGCTTCTTTCAGTTGATCGACCTTAATATGTTCTTCCAGGTTGCGGACATATACGCTTTATATCACGGTTAGCAGCGAAACAAACGTGTCGGTGTGCAATGACACGTACGTAGCGCTTGGAGGGGGAGATATATTAGCCATTGCAGAAAATCCGCAATCTGCAAAGGTAGAGATGTGTATGGTGAGGTTTGTGTTGAGGCTTTTGTAGGATTGTGATTGTGAAGGAGTAGATTTGGTTATGGTAATCGGAAGGTGGGTCATAAAGACAGGCCTGTACTATCTGTAGTATCGTAATTAAGTTCTTCGTGCATGATGCTCGATTGTCGTAGCTTAATCGGTATGGTCCGTGCGTGGGGGATGGGATCGTTGACTTCAAACATGGACAACCTTGATGGCTAGACCTCACTTGATCCCCTCGCTCGCGGTTTCCACCACCCTTTAAAATACACCTAACTTGTCTGAACAACAACTCCTATATTTCCAATATATTGTAAATATTGACATGAAGAATATCCCCTACATGGTCTTTAGGGGGCAACTGCGAAATTTACTTATGCTTTGACCGCAGCATGACAGAACAGTCTTCACAACGCACCAACTCGGCGGCGCCAGTAGCTGACTAAATCCCGTGCAGCAGAGGCACCTTCAATATGATGACAGGAGCTTCTGATGATACCGGCGAAGAATCGCGGGGACGATCGTCGCGATCCTCGGGGCAGTTGGGCCGTCAAGCCACTGAGGGACAATTCCAGGATGAAACCTGTGATCGTGCACAGCCAACCGATGATACGTTCGGATCAGCATCTGCCATGCACCCTCTGCCAGCATCTACCTCTAATGATTTCGCTGTGGGGGACCATCTGACTGAGCCGATTTTGTCCCCGGTCCACGACAACCTACCAAAACATGTCGAAGATGTAGGTCAGCCTTCATCTACCAAGTTTGCCCAGGACGGATTGTATGACAAGCCAGCCATTTCGGGCTCTTCTCAAAGTTTTGCTGGTCCCAGTCTTGATCAAAAGAGGGGTAAAGGCGTGGTGCATGAAAAAACCGGTGACCAAGGGGTTTGTAAGATGCACAAATTCACGGTATACGAAACAGCCACGAGATACTACCTCGTGGGCGCCGATATCATGGACCAAAGATTCCGAATTCTAAAAATCGACCGTAACTCGGACGTTGGGGACCTGAGTGTAGCAGAAGATGACATTGTGTACACGAAAAAGGAGATGAGCGAATTACTAAGTGCCGTGGGCGACGGCAACAAAAGCACTGGGGGCATGAAGCTCAAATGCAGCACTTGGGGTCTGCTCGGTTTTGTTCGATTCACTGGGACTTATTATATGCTTTTGATTACCAAGAGAAGCCAAGTAGCCGTGATCGGGGGGCATTATGTCTACCAAATAGATGGTACGGAACTTGTGCCTCTCGTCACTTCGCAGAATTCCAGATTCAAACCAGATTCTCGGAACGCAGAAGAGACAAGATTTTTGGGGATTTTGAATAATCTTGACTTGTCCCGTTCGTTTTACTTCAGCTATTCGTACGATATAACGCACACACTCCAACACAATATCCTAAAGGAACGCGACGCCATGACTCAAAACCTTCCTCGCCCATACCCGCCTGAATACAATGACATGTTTGTCTGGAACAACTACTTATTGAGGCCTGCTACAGTGGCACTGAAAAACACCTACGACTGGTGTCTTCCAATAATCCATGGCTACATGGATCAAGCAGGTATGGCATTACATATATCATTGTCGAATACGTGCTAACCCTATAGCCCTTTCAATTTATGGCCGGACCGTGCATATTACAATCATTGCAAGAAGATCGCGATTCTTTGCCGGGGCCAGATTCCTCAAACGCGGTGCAAATGATCTGGTAAGCTCACCCATATATATTTTAGTTCCTCACTAAATATTGCCTAGGGCTACGTTGCCAACGATGTCGAAACTGAGCAAATAGTTGCTGAGGGGCTGACCACTTCGTTCCATGCGCCGGGTCCCAAACTCTTTGCCAGTCCAAACTATACTTCATACGTCCAACATCGAGGAAGCATACCCCTATACTGGACTCAGGATAATACTGGAGTGACACCAAAGCCACCCATCGAACTGAATCTGGTAGACCCGTTCTACAGTGCGGCAGCTCTTCATTTTGACAACTTGTTTCAGCGATACGGCGCCCCCATTTATGTCCTTAACCTCGTGAAGTCTCGCGAGAGGATTCCTCGCGAGTCGAAGTTATTGCATGAGTTCACAAATGCCATAAAATATTTAAACCAGTCCCTGCCGGAGGGTAAAAAAATCATACATAAGGCATGGGATATGAGCCGAGCGTCTAAAAGCCGTGACCAAGATGTTATAGGGACACTTGAAGCTATCGCGGAGGAAGTTGTTACCACTACCGGTCTATTTCGAAATGGAGACGGCAAGGCCACTCTCCCTACAGTACAGAACGGGGTTGCAAGAACTAACTGTATCGATTGTCTTGATCGCACAAACGCAGCCCAGTTTGTTATTGGAAAACGAGCTCTAGGATATCAGCTACACGCATTGGGCGTTATTGCCGGGACCTCCATTGATTATGATACGGACGCTGTTAATCTCTTTACCCATATGTATCATGATCATGGCGACACCATTGCTGTTCAATATGGAGGCTCTCAACTCGTCAATACTATGGAAACATATCGTAAAATTAACCAGTGGACAAGTCACTCCAGGGATATGGTGGAAAGTTTCAAGAGGTACTATAACAACTCTTTTCTCGATGGTCAGCGGCAAGAAGCATACAACCTCTTCCTCGGCAATTACATTTTTACCCAAGGGCAACCCATGCTTTGGGATCTAGTAACCGATTACTACCTGCACCATGCTGATCCAAGAGCTTGGTCTGGGAAACAACGTCGCAACTACATCTCTTGGTACACCCCAGAATATCTGGCCGAGAGGAAGATGCCAACTGATGCGCTATTATTGACATCGAGAACTACTGACGAAACACTCCATAATTTTGACGATTATTGGCTCGAGTATTATAAACCTCTCGCTCTTTCCTCATTTTTGAAGATATTTTCTTATAATATGAACTCGACTTTACGCTACATACCAGCCAGGTTCGCCCAAGAAGGGAGGTACGACATGAGCCCATTCAGAGTTCGAACAGAGATAAATCAAGAAGTGCCGGACAAAAAAGCGGCAAAAAAGCGAGCTGCCAATTTAGATCATCAGAACAAGCACGACGATGACACCTCTGTCAGCCCAGGAGCCACAAAAAGAACGCCAGTGCAGCGCTGGCTTCAGCCTATCGACGAGAAAGCTTCCGTGAGCCACGGAACTGTGATGGAGCCTCGGTCTACAAATATCCACTTATTACAATCAAGCCAGAAACTGCCAGCGCTTGATTTGTCGAAAACGGCCCCGCTGACTTTCAAGCAAGTCGTTCAGGATTCACTGAATCCATTTGTCACGGATCAGGAAGCGGAAGATTATGCGCGGTACATTAATCATCCGCAGACATTACCACTTGTCGTTTCAACTGAAACGCCAGCAGATATTGATGTCGAATATCTGGATTATGTAAGTGGCGCATGGCAGGAATCGAACCCTCTTTCGTATACACTTGAAGAGGATTTGAGAGACTTTTCCGACTTCCTAACTGTCCCCGATAATCCTCTCACGGTCACCAACGAGGATGCCCAGAAGAAGAGGTACAAAGCATACCGTAAATGGCACAACGGAAAATCTTTGTTCAAGCAGCAACCCATTGACTGAATGTATCCATCTCATGTGTTGGAGGTTGGTGACAAACGCAATGGATTTCGAGTCCTTCTAATGGTGGCTTGAACCTTAGGCCCTGCGTCGGAATACACTTCATGTGGCTGGAAGTTCACATGAGGGCGCGGCTTACGGGCTAGTCTGCGATGTTCATTGCATTCGACTTGTACCTATCCGCAACGAAGGTCTGGGCAATGTTTATAAGCCAATATTGAATATATAATATATTCTATTCTATTCGAGTTTGAATAAATTCGAAAGGTCAGGGTAGGCATTGACTACATCTGTAAGGGCCGTTTGCTGGCCAGTTGTTCCTCCAGTGGACTTGTAAAGCAATGCAGCCGAAACTTGCAGCTCCTGCTTGAGCTGATCAAGTTCGTGTTTTGCATTTTCACTGGCACTGTTCATAATCTCTTCGGTTAGATTTATCCAGCAAATGGACAGCGCTTTGACAATCTGAACGCGATGATGCTCCTCCGAGAGTATTGGCCAGCAATTGAGGATTGTGGTCTGGACAGTCTTTATTCCTCGTAGAAGAAGGGCAGGGTTCGAAGGCGCGAATGGATCCGCCAGGACAGCTGAAAGTAATGGCAGGATATCCTGCTTGAACATTAGTCAATTTACCAAAGTACCTTTAAATGTTACAGACCTTAGCATGTTTGACGGAGTAAATGTGAAGGCGGGTTATTATTTCGCTCATTTCGGCGAGTAATAGCTCCATTATAATCGTTATATCTCCACAATGGTGAATCCCATAAAAAATCCCTTCACGCATCAGTCTGTCGTAAAATCGATTCCTCTCAAGTTTATCATCTTCAGAGGAGTATCGAATATCCCCCAATTCCAAGAGAGCTGCATATGCCTTCTGGAGTAGCAATTGCGACTCTGCGACCGGAGTCAGGGTGGGTAGGAATGATAGAGTCGGCATGAGTGCTTCTTCAAGTAAATCGCTGAGGCCGGTCTGAACAAGCATTCTAGGCGAAGTTTTCTTGAGGAATTCAGATAAAATGGTTAATCCCGATGCTCTCACAGAAGTCGTGGGGTCATCTAATAGAGTCATCAACGGCGGGATGAACAAGTGCCAACTATTGGATATCAGGCTCTCCTGGTGCGAGTTAGTATCTTGATGATGTTCAACAACTTGCGACCTTACATCAGCTTTAGTGACCACCCACTTAAACACCGTCACTGCATGAACATCTTTGCATTTCCATGGTTTCGTTATCGCATCAGGTATGCTTGCTACCTCGGCAATTCGATTTCCCAGATTCTCATTTGGTGCCTTTCTTCCCTGGGATGTTATTGTCTGTGGGGTTGACTTCGCGAACAAAGGGCGTATGAACCCCTTTAGAACGTAGTCGACAATAAATGCCCCTGTATGTACTTCCTGTGATTGGTGATCTAAAGTATCCTTTGAAATCTCATACGCTGGCTTGGAATTCCATGTATCGCCCAGCTGAGTAAACGCAAGCAAACTTAGCAAAGCCTCTGACATAGTACTTGCTTCTGATATGAAGCCGTATGATATCAAAAGTTTTATGGACTTCAGGGCGAATATAGACGTGAACCTCCATTCTTCTCTTGATTCCTCTAATTCCGCAGAATTGGCTGATGAAATGGTTAGCAATGTCCAGTTGAACCAGGATCGCGAGTATAGGAACCTTCGTCAAATGAGGCGTCGAGGAAACATGCACCATCGGGCCGTATAATTTTAATGAGCCAGGCTATTAATTCCTGCGTAGCTATTGAGTCTATTGAGTCGTCATCTTCCAGGCTCAGTCTTTTGCGACTCTGCAGGCAGCGTTCAAGAATTGCAGCTTTGGCTGTTTTCTGACACATAACTTAGTTAGTGGGATACGAAGCATGGAGTGCGTATCGCTCACCTCGGCCTGAGAATATACTGGTAACTGGATAAGCTCATCATTCAGTTGTCGAATGGTATATTTTGGTGGTAGAGCTGTCAAGCATGAGTTTGTCAACGCTGGTTCAACGAGGACGTCAAAGTCAGGGCTTCATTACCATCTACCGGCACAGCCAAGGTATCAACATCATCGATAGTAGCCCATTTATTAACCTGTTCTGTAACAATTTTCTGGGCTGCACTAAACAGTAAGGTCATGTTTTGCAGGTACGGTGTCGGTGTCGTGAGTTCGTGGTGCTTATGTGGTGTGAGGTGCTCGGGGGAGGTTCAGTGTTGGTTGACGGTTTTTTGGATATTTGGCGTAGGGTTTGTTCGCTCAAACAACAAGAAATCCCAACGGTACTGTAGGTATGAATTTATCTGGTGCAGGTGTAGTTTACATTATGGGCATGAGGCCACCAGCAAGATCTCCAATGCCAAAGCTCATATTTTGGGAAGATGCGTGTACCACGTGACGACAGAGGCCAACATTTCCATACTGTACAGCGACTGCCACCGAATACAAATTTACCAAGATCTAGCATATCACTATTACCCCTAAATCAAAATTTAACGCAACATTTAGTCTGTAGCCTGTCCGTGACATTACAATCAATACCAACCAAGAAAATATTTATGACCAAAAAGGTCGTTGGAGAACATAAAATTGCCTATATAATGGGAATTCTAAGCTCCTCTCTCTTCCTCATTACCTCCTCAATTGCACCACGAGGATCTGTCTCTGTAGGGTTGCGGAACTGCCAGGCCATGACCAAATCCAACGCTGCCGTCATCCATATCCCTGGCTTAGCCCTGAGTTCCTTTGATAATTGTTTGCCGTCTATAATCCGTTTACATGTTGCCGCCTCGAACAAATCCATGTCAATAATATGATCCAAAAACTTCTGCCACTGTTGAAGAAAGGTATCATATCCTGTCAGACAATTAGTAACTTTTTCTTCTTGCAAACAAGGACACAGGCATACCATCAGTGACATCCGTCCCCATAGACTCCACGAGTATGGCCAGAACGACGTGGAGCTTCCATTGGCCACCATTGGCATCCCATCGACGAATTGTCATGCCCAGCGTGTCACGTTCATACACGTGAGACTCCTTTGCCAGTACAGCTGCCTTCAGGTCAATAATTTCGCGAAAGTGCCTGGACGCACCCGTAACAACATCGCAAATTTTGTTATTTGACTTAATACCCTCCCTCGCAGCAAATGTAGCATATGGAAGCGGTAGCTTGCCTCCAGGGGGTCTGGGAGGGGACCCAAGAGACGCCCAAGGTGATAATGCCGCAAGGACCCAAGCAACAGCTTCAGATTCATCAGAGCGAACAAGTAGCTTATAAATAGAGGCAGGAGACTCGTTGGACTTGATAAGATCGAGACAGTTATATGCATTTCTCCAATTGCTAGTGTCAACCTGGGGAAAGTGCTCTGCAGTGGGGTTAGTGAATATTGTCGTGTACAGGCCCAACCGATCAATCAGGTCAAAAGCAGTACGGGTGTTTCTGTCTGTGACTTTATTTAGCATCAAGACTCGACAAGCAAGGTTTAAGGGGAATTAGCTGACCATTCATCATTTTCTCCATCTCCACACCGACCCTTTCTCTGCTGATTTTTAGTTTTAAAGCGTCTAAAATTGCCGGATCACCCATAGACAACTCCGAGTCTGTGTCTATTCTGAAATTGAGCCGACTTGCAAAACGAATTAATCTCAAGACGCGAAGCGGGTCGTCGACGAAGGTCTGGTGTGGCTCAAGAGGAGTTCTGATTAGCCTTGCGTCAAGGTCTGCCAGACCTCCTGCGAAATCTTCCACTTCGTCTGTGTGGATGTTGTAAAACAGCGCATTGATAGTTGCGTCTCGGCGTAAAGCATCTTCTCTTGCGGTTCCAAATTCCATCTGTGGATTCCTGCTATCAACAGTATATGTCTCCTTCCGCAAGTTCACGAAATCCAGATCGTAGCCCAGTAGTTTCGTGGTGACGGTTTCGAGGTGTTTCGACTTCTCTGGATTTGCTGCTATCTTGTGGAGGCTCGAGACGTTCTCAATCCCATGCTTGAGCCGATTCTCTGGGACATCGAGGTACTCCTTCATCTTGAGGCTAAACGCATAGCCCGTCATTGAATTTATAGCAGTATCGATGTCGTTGCTTGGAATAGCCAGAAGCTTGTCCCGCACCCAGCCCCCAGCGAATCGAAGCTCCAGCCGTTCCTTGATCTCTTTTGACTCGTCGATATACCGAGCCACATCGAGCAGTAGGTTTCGCAGTTTGGACTCCTGGGGGGTAAGAGTAATCCGGGCAGTTGCTACGACATCCTCAGGACGCGAAGTCGCCTGACCCATGTTGGCGCTGGCCATGATGGCTTTTCGTTGGAACCTCTTGAAGCCCCGACTTCCGCGCGAACTTGGGCGCTTTTGGGACGTAGGTTGTTGAGTCACAAGGCGGAGCGAGCGCCTAACTGATGATAATGTAGAGCAAGATATGAGGCGGCGCGGGGGTATCGAATGCGAGATAGTCATGTAAAGCGTAGAAGAAACTTCATTATATTTAAGGTATAAACTGAAGCACAAAGTAGAAGTTGAGGTTCGAAGGAAGGGAAGAGATGGGTGACAGAGGTGCGGTTTTGACGTGGAGAGGCTGAAGGTAAATAAATGACTGACTGAAATATTTGGTGGGGGTTGAACGGAACAATGGTACCTGTAAGTATGTACTGTACTACATGTACCACCCAGGAACCTTAATTCGCCGACGGCGGGAGTGAATAGTAAATGGCTCCATAAAGATCGTCAACCACGACCTCTTTGTCAAGACATAACCCGCATATCCCGCATAGCCTGCTGTCGCAACAGGCCTTCGCCTTTTTGCAATAGCGAGATCTTCACTATCTTTCTAGCCACTATACGATGCCATTTGATTTACACTCTCTCGCTCTTCTCTTGGTATCTACGTCTTCAAATCCGGAGCATGCCTTGTAGGGTACTCCCCTCTCGTCAGCATATAATTGTTCCCCACAGATAGACGAATGAAAGAGCTGACTTTACTATATAGCACAACTGGTAGTTGATCAATTACAGCTTCGAATGGTAGTTGATAACTTCAGCTTCGAATGAGACTTCAAATTGAGGATCGAGCCTATCTGTTCTGAACCGCACACCCCCCACACACATTCCAACACCCGGGTCGGTCGGCCTTCATGACATCAATCAATGATGGAGCTCCTCTTGGACGGTCACCCTCCCTAGCACCCAGCTCCCCACCAGCGAGGCTACCGCGGACAAGAGATGATACAGATTTACAATCCCCGGCCTCTTCTATATCAAGTCTACCATACAGGCCAAACGCTGCCGCTTCTGTCTTATTTGCGGCGACAACACCGCCCGGTTCACGGCCTCTGTCACCCAGTGCAGGTATAACGACTCCCAGAATACCTTCTGGATCAATATTTGGTGGGGGAACACCTCACGAAGGCGCCCCACCTGATCGGCATACCAGTGATGGAGACGACCCAAGGCCACTGATATCACACGCTTTCGTACCCCATATTGCTGTGTTCCCGTCCCAAGATACAGACGACCTTATAGGAGAAAAGGGGTTTTCGCGAGGTCTGTGGCAGCTGCTACGACCATTTGGTGACCATGTCCAGGGGAAAGTAATCATTCGGGATAGCATCGGTGCAAGCAGGGTCTGCGAGGACTTCTCGGTGCGCTTCATACAGCTTGGGAGCGGATACGAGCGTCCCGTACATTCAGAAAACCTAAAGAGTTCAACTGCGCAAATATCGAAACAGAATGAGCAGAATCTCACCGAGGATCAATTTACTGCGACAGGGGGCAATATACAGGCCGTTGAAAATGTGGTTGACTTGCACCTGGAATACGCAGAGCATTTTCCTGGTGTGGGGTATCAAGAGCGCCTGACTGGAAGAGGTTTACCCACATCTGAATCCGAATTATCGCCCTTCTACTCGTTGTACCTAAGGAGACTCCTTTCAGGGATGCCACTGGCTCCCCATGAAACATTCTCACATCCAGTTGCGTGTATCATTGCAATAAGTTCACGCAATCCCAACCCGATAGAAGAACTCCGTCGGCTCTATGAAGAGGCAACCAGGGGCGAAAAGCGATTGCCGCCATGGGTGAATGGCGAGTATTTACGCTATTATGTTCTTGTGCATGACGAAGAACGAGACGATATCGGCAAGGCTATGAGCTTGTTTGACCAGATGAAACGTCATTTCGGTTTGCATTGCCATCTCCTGAGGCTGCGAAGCAGCCGTTGCGTCGCCACAGATGACGATAGCATACCTCTTCCTACTTGTGAGTGGATGTCAGCTAGCGAGGAACTGCTGGATATCCAAACAAGAGAAGACCAAGACGGACTCGATATTGCTCCTCCTTGCATTTTTGAGTCGGATGCTACAGCGATTACCACGTTTATTCGGGAGATGGTTACTCAATCAGTAGTACCATCAATGGAAAGGTGCATATCAACATGGAATGACCAGGTTGCATCGAGGCGCCGTGGGATCAGTGGCCGCTTCATGAGCCTGTCTAAGAAGTGGACCGTATTTGGCAACAGCTCCAAGACATCTTCTGGGGGTCCTGGTGCTGGTGGGTCCGGCAATAACTACGACTCCGTTCATGGGTTTTACCAGCCTGATACACCGGAATCAATAATGCGGAAGCTAGCCGACTATGCCTTCATGCTACGCGATTGGAAATTAGCACAGTCGGTGTACGAGCTGTTGAGATCCGATTTCAATAACGACAAAGCGTGGAGGTATTATGCAGCTGCCAGCGAGATGGCTGCTGTCAGCACCCTTCTTGCCTCACAGGCTATGAGCTCCAAAGTCCGAATAGAATCTGTTGATCAAATGCTGGAGGCTTCGTGTTACTCATACCTTACACGTTGTAACTCACCATACGGAGCTCTGCGGTGCCTTACTTTGAGTATGGAATTGCTCAAAATCCGCGGCGAATCTGCCTCAGAGGCTGCTGCCAAATGGGGAACGAAGATAATCGAAAGCAACATACTTGGAGCAACAGGAGATGCCCTGATGAAGGAGAGGGTGGCGACTTGTTACAGATCCCGTAAGGGGACAGGGTCTGGAGGCTGGGGAGGCCGGTCCCGAAAATCGGCATTGTGGGATATTTTGGCCGCTGATAAATGGCTTATTTTAGGTAAATATGTTCAAGCTCAGAAATTGCTGGGCCGTGTCCGAGACGTATATGACATGTCGCCGAGTAAGAAGGGAATATCGGGGTTTATCGCCGCGAACGAATTTTTGATTGGGCTCGAACAAGACTTGAAGAGAGCATCACTCTCTGGCGAGGGCCAGATTGCTCAAGAGGTTTCTGAGGATATTGAAACCGAAACTTTTGAAGGGAGCGAAACATTGCATGCACGGACGCATCGGAACAGCCTTTTAGGCGCCACCATACCGACAATGGGAAGCCTAGAAACAGCACCGTTGCATATGGTACAAGAAGACATTGGCGGCAAGGGAGTTAAAGAGGATGATTTTTCATGATTTAACTCTATTAATATTGAACCCGCTGTAGAAAATACTAGCTTTTTATCTTACAGTACATAGTAGAATGTGTCCTCATGGATCAACAAATGCTTCATTTACCAAGTGCTGTTTCGTTTTCAGTAAATTACAAGATCACGCATTTTTAACAATAGGGGTATCGAACTGATGCTGGGGACAAGTATAGGCTGAAACGTCGACATAATGTTTATACCTGAATTTGAAGGCGACAATCCAGGAACATTGCTATCACGTGCATTTGGTACATATTGAGATAAAGGCTACTCAGCCAGGCAGTCACTGGTGTGCCAATTTGGTCATGATACGGTTCCTCTATAACAAACGGGATTATCTCGGAAAAAATTCTGAGACCCTTTTGCCCTGTTGACTATGGGCGACCTTTTTGAGTTTTTGACGACCCACGAACAGTTCCGCAGGTAACAAGGACCAAGAGCTAACGATGTGCGTCCCCTGCTGACGATACGATAGGGCTCGACTCCCGGCATTGTATTCAGACTTCAGGGCGCTCCAGAGCTTAAATCCTGATGGCTTTGCAGCAAATGTTGAGGCATGGAAGAAAGGCTTAGCGTCTGCGTTGCGGGAAGGGTGTGTCCCTGCTTCTGGAGACCTCTTGGTGCTGAGAGTAGATGAAAGTCTCATGCATGGTTTGGAAACAAGGGAATGGGGACGCCCTTTGGCACTGGGAGCTGTGTTGCGCGATGCCACAGGTAAAAAGGAGATGATGCCGTTGAAGAGCTTCATGGGTGCTCAAGAGAGCATACATCAACGGTCATGGAGCAGCACCCCATGGCAGGCCGTGTCATGGGGACTAAGACAGTTTGGACTTATGGACAGGTATGGAGACAGCGATAAAGTATCTGTTGAGGAGCTGGTGGTTCTATCGAACGTGGAGGCTGCTACGAGAGAGGTTCTACGACGAATGGGCAATCATACGTCACGGGTCGATATGATCTATTCAAAACAGATGTTTTATCGAGATTATGGGGATGTCCTGACAGACAAGCGTCACATATCACAAAGAGATCTCGAGGTCTTATTGACGTATATTTCACGAGACAAGGGCTTGGCCGATTATGATGGGCAGACTATAAAATTTAAGTCTCGCTCTGATGCCCAACCTTCTAAGATAACACATGAAGATTCGAGTATCGCTTCTCTGAAGAATCTTATGTTCGACATTGAGAAACAGTTGGAGACGTTGGCTGCAAGAATTGATAATCTATCTACTACTGCGCGAGACGCCGTGAGTCGCAAAAACCGAGTTTCTGCACTTGCCGCCCTTCGATCCAAGAAACTTGCCGAGTCTCAGCTGGCCAAGCAATCCGCAGTGCTCGGTCAACTGGAGGAGGTTTATTCGAAGATCGGTCAGGCAGCAGATCAAGTTGAGCTTATGCGCATTATGGAGGGCAGCACGGGCGTGCTGAAAGCTCTACACAAAGAGATTGGCGGCGTTGAAAGGGTTGATGATGTTCTCGCCCAGCTGGGGGAGCAGATGGCTCAAGTTGACGAGGTCGGTAATGTTATCACCGAGATGAATCGCGGCGCAGTGGATGAGGGCGAGGTGGACGACGAACTAGAAGCTCTAGAACTTGAGGATCGAGACAAGAAGAAGGAGGCCGAACGACTCTCAAACGAAAGGAAGGAGGAGGAGGAAGCCGCAGAGACGAATCGCCGGCTTGCGGCGCTGGAAGCAGAAGTTGAGCCTCACGTGAGTCAGGCGAAGCAGACTACCGAGGGACAAGTCGAGGAGAGCAGTAAATTGTTACAGCAACTGTCGCTGTGAACCATCACAGATGGTATAAAGGACAGTCACCCTGACTATATTTGTGGGAGTCTCTGGGATGACGTTGCCGAGCATTTGTTATGATAGGAGGTGATGACTATACTCAACCACAATAATTGAATCTCCAGATAATTACTGACCGTTTGTCGCCATCTTGCACATCATCAGTCGTGCATATTAGATGATGTCGTGGCGCAATCCAATATCCCTCGCGAGAGCTGTAAGCGTCGTTTTTGTGAAACGGGGGGAGACTGGTACTCTTGTTTGGTAAACTTTGCTGGACTGTTTCTCTTGTATAAAATCGCCTATACAAGTGAGGGTCTCGTAGTAGAATATAACCAAGCGAACGTAAAGCCGGTCAATCGGCACAGTCCTTAGTCTCATTGTTGAAGCCATCTCCAGACACGTCGATTGCCACACCAATTGGTTCAGATGTTGAAGTGGCTCCTCCAGTTGATTTCTGTTTTCTGTTTCGCTCTGCCTCTTCGATTAGACTGCGAAATTCTGACCCGTGCTTCGATGACCAGGCAGCGGCATCAAAATCGCTGCTTGTGATCGGCAACCCTCCGCCGGCCAGGGTATAATTCCTCGATGTTCCTTGCCTAACTTGAGTTTTCTCCCATGTCTCGAGATCACGCAGTAACTCGGCCTTAGAACGAGGTTTGGAGGAATCACAGTTGGAATTCCAGAGTGTTACCCATTCCCTATGCCTTCGCTCGAGGTGTGGTCGGTTTCCGATAGATGATATCCCTAGGTCTTTGAGTTTCTTCCGCAAATTTGTGTCATTAAGGAGGGAGTAGTTCAGGGTTGGTAGAGGTGTTGGTTCGAAGCTAGGCCGTTGCAATCTGAGATTTGTAGTGACGGAAGGATTTGATATATTGTTGGGTTTGCTGCTCGAGTGGTCGCTGGGTGGAGCTGGACATGAAGTGTCAATATGGCCGTTAACTAAATACTCCTTCATACGAGCTGAGCATATGGGACAAGCCACTAGGCCGTCATCTATTCATAAAAGTACCTGTCAGTCAGGCGCACTTCACCTTTGATGTCGGAATGCGCTACGCGCTTACCATAAACCCCGTCAGACTGTTCAATATATGTGGCCTCCATGGGGTTTTCGAGAGGTTCTTGGGATGCTATGCGTGCTGACGATCTTGTTCTGCGCTTTTCGAGGTCCTGGCTATTGCTAATACTCGCATCACGTTTTCGTTTCTGTGACCCCGGATCTGAGAGAGCTGGAGGCATCTTGGCGATTTCAAGAGCAGGTCCTCTTATTTGCTTGAATGCCTCGATGACCTCGCCCATGCTCTTGTTCGCTCGAAGTTTCAATTCCTGATCCGGTGTCCGACAAGCAGGGCATAGCCCGTCATTTGCAAGGCATCTCCTGATACACAAGGAGCAAAAGGTATGTCCACAGCTCGTCATCATTGGAGTGGTCATGAACTCTTTGCATATTTGGCATCGCATGGGAGACTCCACAGCAGCAAAGCCCTGGAGAGCCGTCCCTTTCCAATCTGTGGGGTCAGGGACATCGAAAGTTGTATCTTGGGGCCGTATTGTCGCCATAACTTTCAGCTATAACACTTGTATTCGTCGTGAAAGCAAATGTAAAGCTTTCTGGTTAGTGGTTGGCATGCATGTGTTTCATTGACGCGACGATTTGAAAGGAAACGCGTTTGGGATGGATCTAAAGCGCGGTGCCCCGTGAGGAGTGGTTAAAGTATTTTGAGCGATAACGATAACGATAATTTATCGTCATAACTCAACGAACCCCAGCGTTAATTTTCTGTCCCTCAGTAAGGTTTCCAGGTGAATAGTATATCATATTAATGTGAGCAGGCTGCTGAGCCACAAGTGAATCCGGCGAGTGAGCTGTTGTACAGTATATATCGACTAAAAGGTCTCAAAGATAAATCACAGCGCTTCCCACCCATTTGCCAACGCCATACAAAACGCCGTAACAACCGTAGCTCCCACCCCATTCCAGTACGCCCACATCCAACGGCTTTATCAAAAGCTATTTCTTTTCCTCCTTCGCCTTCACAGTATGAACCTATGAATGGTCAGCTTATGTAGTAGCACTGTATGTATAATGGTACATACCACTTCGGCAAAGGCAGTGTACTCTTCTATTGCCCTGAGATAGGGGTCTGTAGTTTCATCTGGTAACGCTACATGACCCCAGATAACGAACTCGTCGAAGTCTGCCAACTCTTCCATAATACCCTCCGCTTCCGCTTCCCCTTCTCCTTCCTCTTGGCTACCACTCGTGTATGAATGGGACCCTGATAGGGCCTGGGCCGCTTGTGGCATCTCTGTGGTGGAAAGCACGAAGCCTTTGTATTGAGGAGGGATCTTGACAGTTCTTCCATGCAATTGGCGACCACGGAAGTATGATACGGTCTTTCCATCTGTACAAGCAAATTAGCATTGTGCTTGCTGGGAGGGAATCTCATGGGTTACCCACCATTGCGTTTGGTAGGCATCCAGTATCTCTTCGATACTTCGGCCCTGCCGTTGTGGTTGATACGACATGGCAAAGCGTTAGGCGTGCATTTTCCACGATGTTTGCTGCTCTTCTGGATTGAAAGCATTTTAACAAGGAGGGAGCTGTTGAGGTTGCACTTTGCAAGCTCTCGGTCATGTCCCAGCGCTCGGTCTAATCGTAGCGTCAAGTCAAGTCGCGAACGACGCGTCTCGAACACAAATTCACGTGATCAATTATACGCGCGTGCACAGGCCAGAGGGGAGGGGAAGGATTTTGGCCATGAACCCCTCTCCTGTTCAGTTTCATGTAATAAGCACCAAAAAGGCTCGTCATAGGGTCATTGATCATAAAGACTTATTCATAGTTTATAGGCATATTTACTATGGACGCCTGCCTAGTAGTCACCAGTACACTCCAAATACGTAGTATGTCCGAACCGAACGTAGCACGTCTGTGGTGCATACTTTCGGTTTGTGTCTCCCGAGCATCCATCAACTTGGTGAACATTGCCCAGTACATACGAATGGTCCCCACCATGTCGGAGCTTTGAAGGCTCTAAACTGTTGAAACCGCAGACATGCGCAGTTTATACAACGGAGCAAGTTGGTATGGGCGGCAGGATGGTGAGAATTCATAGACGGTGAGACAGAAGTCGCAAAGTGGCTTTGTGTTAAGATGGTCGTCGAATACACAACCATATCACCTGTTAGATGGGCGAGGCAGTTTCTGAGAGTGGCCGTGAGCGAAAGTCACCGTTGACCAAATACTTTGGCGCTTGGTAACACGCCCTATATGTGTGCGTCCGACGATATGAGGGTTTGTCGTCTCTTCGCGATGCGATGCCCAGGCATGAGACTATTCGCGTGGGTAGTCGCAGAAAAGGGGCCGCAATATTTCCGTAGCTCAGAACTGTGAAGCAGACCGGAGTAATAATACTCAAACCTCATCACTTCACTTCTTCCCCTTGCTTTTCTTTCCCGATTTTGCTACGCTTCCCTCGACCCTTGCTCGTTGTGGAAATCGCTTTGCGTGCTCGAGGTCGAATTGTTGTTTGAACCTCCGGAATAACAGCATGGTTGCGCGGGCATCCTCAACACTGGAATGCGCTCCACTCTGAATCTGAACGCCTAGGACTTCGCTGGCTAGTTTCTTCAAACTCGGCGTCCTTCCAGAGGCATATTTTCTGAAACCAATGAACCTCGACGTATCCCGGATATCTTTTTTGGGGTGGCCTATCATCAGAACATCCAAGTCGTTCTTGATGGCATGTCCTACGAGGACACTATCTTTGAGGATTTCGGCGACGCTTGCCTGGACATCTTCAAACGATCTCGCCGTTGGCATGTTTTTTGGGCTGACCCCACTCACTTTCGTCCTCCAGTCTGTAACAAACTCTTTTGGGCGCACGAAAGAATCGTAGATTTGTGCACCATTGTAGTTGACAATACTGACTCGGGCGAGAACTGATCGATCTTCCTCCCCTCCTACACCGACCATTTCGCAGTCCATGGCCACATACTGTCCGATTTCCACATCTTCTGCCAGGCCCTCGTTGACCTTGTCTTCTTCTGCGCCATACATAATGCCATTCTTCACGCCATCTCCATAGGCCGCAGCCAGGTCTTTTGCCGAGATTTCATTATCTTCTGCCCATAGCGCAAGCGATGCCGTAGGAGGCTGGCCATTAATGCTCATCCTGCTCCGCTTAGTAGCCGGCTTAGATAAACTCGGCGCACCAAGTAACTGCTTCGCTTCCTGTCGCCTGCGCTTCGCGGTGGTATTTAGCTGCCTTTGCGTTGGCGGTGCCTTCACTTTTTTTTCATTCGTCGTATCTTGTTTCAACTTTGCTTGAAGAAATTTCCAATTCGAAGACAATTCAGGTGCCATTCTCGTAACTTCGTTTCTTTCGCAAACCTGATTTGGGTAATGGGTTGTAGTTTAAGTTTCCCAGTAGGCGGCGGCGCAAATGTATTTTGAACTGGAACAAGGTTGCTCTGAAAACATGTCGCTTACTAATAACGAGGCTACCTAAACTAAGGTTTTATTTTGGTCGCGCCACAGCCTTGCCCATTTCATCCATTTTATCCCACTTCACTCATCTCATCAGTAACACCCCGTGTTTTCTCACTATCCATCAATATTCAAGCTGATCCCATCTGATATTCATGTGAAGTCACCATGACGGCGAGCTCAAAAGCACAGGATTCTGCGGTTGGGTCACCAGCTCCCAAGCAGAAGAGCAAGGCGACAGTAGATACCCTCAGGTACGTCACATGATGCTTTACGAAATTATATACTGATTGAAATTATAGAACGGGATGTATTGCTATGGTAGATAAGGATGGGCAGGCACGTAGAGCGGAAATTCTCAGTATTAAAGAAACAAAGAGCGGTCGACAATTCTACTGCAACTTTGATAACTTCAACAAGCGCCTTGATGAGTGGGTGCCAGCTACAAGAATAGATTTCGATCAGGACGTGGAGTGGCCAAGCCCAGAGAAGACTAAAGAGGGCAAGAAGGCAGTGGCGGCATTGAAATCACAGCCATCCAAGGCAACCAAAGCCCCGCCAAAGAAGGGGCAAAAGCGTACAGCAGCCACCAGGGAGGCGTCCGAAGCCGTATCGGAAGGCGGCTCTCAAAAATGGGTGGACTTCGCAGACGGACGTAAAGAAGGGAAAGACACCCCCGATACTTATGGCGACGAAAAAATGGCCATGGCTCTGGATCTCGATCACACGGCCGACTCCGAAGCAGACGAAATGGATGTCGATGAGCTGCAACACGAAACAGCTGTAGCAAAGACAGAGGGCAGAGAAGACTTCAGTCGAGAGGAAGAACTGTCTAGATTACGCACTGGTGGTTCAATGACGCAAAACCAGGCTGAAATTTCACGAATTCGAAACATCTCGAAAGTTCAATTTGGAAAATTCGACCTCCATCCGTGGTATTTCTCACCGTACCCAGAGGACTTCGCTCACGAGGACTTGATGTATATTTGCGAATTCTGTCTTGGCTACTTCGGAGATATAAAATCATTCTCGCGGCATAGGTCCAAGTGTACACTACTACATCCTCCTGGGAACGAAATTTATCGCGACGACTACATCTCGTTCTTTGAAATCGACGGTAAACGGCAGCGAACATGGTGCCGAAATCTCTGTCTTCTATCAAAGATGTTTCTCGATCATAAAACGTTGTATTACGACGTGGACCCGTTTCTTTTCTATGTTATGACTACACGTGATGAGAAGGGTTGTCATCTTGTTGGCTACTTCTCCAAAGAGAAGGAGAGTGCGGACGGGTATAACGTAGCTTGTATCCTTACTCTGCCCCAATATCAGCGCAAAGGGTACGGAAGAGTTCTTATTCAGTTCTCATACGAACTCTCGAAGATTGAAGGAAAGCTTGGCTCTCCCGAGAAGCCACTTTCCGATTTAGGACTTCTCAGTTACCGACAATACTGGACGGAAAACATCATGGAAATATTGGTGGAGAGCAACGAAAGAGACGACAAATGCAGCATAGAGTCTGTGGCAGCACAGCTGGCAATGACTCTAGGTGATGTTGAGTCGATGCTACGGGCGTTGGAGATCTTAGCATACCACAAAGGGGAGCACAAATTGATTGTGCCATCGGGACTGATTGAACGATATAAGGCAGCGAAAGAGAAAGAGAAATCCAAGCCGAAGAGGATAATAGATCCCGCTCGGATACAGTGGAAACCTCCAGTCTTTAGTGCAGCTTCCAGAACTTGGGGATGGTAAGAGGAATGGGTAATTGGCTTCTGGTTTGGTTCTTTGTTCGGGGGGGGGAAGTAGTATTGTTTCGGAAGGGGTGTTGTTTGGGAGGCGAATTATGGAGCATAGTGGCGTATAGAAATACCCTATTTGAAATAAACATTGGGATCGGTACAAACAGCAAATTATAATATTACCATTAGTTTTGTTCTCGACTTTAGGTGCTATATAATAAAGCCTTTAATAAACCTATTCCAAGCATTCTTGTGTTGGCTGTATAAAATCAGCCACACTGTGGCGCTAGCCGCCACAATTCCAAGATGGCGGCGGGCAGACGACAGACAACAAGGCTCCGAAATAGCTGGTTAACTGTTCAACCTCATGCCACTGACGGTGGTCCCTGTCTTTCCGCCGCGGGCTTTCGGGTAGTGTTCATACTTCATTTTGCATGTAATCACGCTCTTCCAGTATACCTCGTGCGAGGTTTTAAATGAAACAATAATGATGCAACTATTCGCCCTTCCAGTGGCCGTCCTTTGGGCGATCCTTTCCGAAACCTCAACCGCGACACATTTCGATACATTTTCTCAAAAAACATCCGCGGCAACATCATCCGTAGCCGATGATTATAAGGAAGCATGTCCGGATTACGTGAAATATTCCACATTTCCCCAGTCAGTGTATTTGCAGCAATTATGGACGTGCAGAGGAACTAATTGACTATAGCCGCCCCCTCACCGAAGGTGCTATGCAGCTTCCGTTTCAACGCCCTTCTACACAATGTCGGACATTTACATCCCCACACGTCGAAAAGATAATTGGAGATATCACTTCTAAAATGGTCGATAAGGACCTTGCCAGGCTCTTTGAGAATGCCTTTCCCAACACGCTGGATACAACTGTGAGGTGGCATGTTGATGGGACCAAAAAGCTAAAACACAATGAGATCAAAGCCGGGCATAAGACGAAAGGCGACGGAGCTTGGGAAGGCCCCCAAAGCTTCATTGTGACGGGCGATATCAATGCTGAATGGCTGCGAGATTCCACCAATCAATTACTTCAATACCAACCATTGGCCCTCAAGGACCCAAAGATATTCAATTTGATACTTGGAGCTATCAACACGCAAGCAGAATATGTTATTCAGTCGCCTTATTGCAATGCTTTTCAGCCACCACCACCGAGCAAGTTGGCGGCAACCCAGAATGGCCAAGATGATTTTGTCCACCCCGCCTTCGAGCCTGGGGTTGTTTTCGAGTGCAAGTATGAGCTAGACTCCCTGGCACATTTCTTAGCGCTGTCAAACACCTTCCACAAGTTTACTGAGTCGACGGACTTCTTAACTCCTCGATGGTATGAGGCTTTAGATGCGCTCATGGGAGTCATTGAGGAGCAGTCTCAATCCACCTTCAATCCGATCTCGGGTCAGTTCGAGGCAAACAAGTATCGATTCTCTCGAAAAACCACCCAGGGAACAGAGACTTTACCTCTGTCTGGCCAAGGAAACCCTCTTAATAATGGCACGGGTCTAGTCCGGTCTGCATTCCGGCCATCTGATGATGCTACGATTTTAGGCTTCTATATTCCAGCGAATGCGATGATGGCTGTTGAGCTGAAACGCACAGCAGCTATTTTACGCAAAGCGGGGAAAGGGCGTCAGGCACAGGTTATTGAAAAGCGTGGAAAGATTATTGAGGATGGGGTTTGGGAACACGGTGTTGTGACGCATAAAAAGTACGGCAAGGTTTTTGCCTACGAGGTTGACGGGTATGGATCCCAGATCATAATGGACGATGCCAATGTGCCGTCTCTTCTCGCACTGCCCATACTAGGCTTTGTAGACGTCGCGGATACGGTATATCAAAACACGCGAAAGATGCTTCTCGAGAAGTCCGGAAACCCATACTATCTGGAAGGGAGAGCATTCAACGGCATTGGCGGGCCGCATATTGGCTTGGAGAATGCCTGGCCGATGAGTTTACTGTTGCAGGTAATGACAACGGACAACGATGAGGAGATCAAAGAATCTTTGGCGTTGGTCCTCAAAGCGAGCAGACTCGGTTTAGTTCACGAGAGCATACACGTCAATCGCATCCGAGACTACACAAGAAGCTGGTTTGCTTGTAAGTTAAAAACTGACACTCACCCTCGACTGTAACTGACCCGCGACATAGGGGCAAATAGCGTATTCGCGCAGACAATTATAGATTTAGCGGAGAGGAAACCAGAGCTGATTTTTGGTCCCGGAGCGCAGCCATATACTGTGAACTAGACCAAACCCCAAGAGAAGTGCGGTGGATAATGGCATTGATGTATATATATCTGTGGTAGAGAATCCAGGTTGGCTGGGACTTGGTCTTGTGCGTTTATTAGGTGTTCGTTGGAAATTATTATTATCTCAACGAATCTAAATACCCCTTTCGATACTACGACCCGCGTCTAGTTTTTAGCCTAAGCAGGAATCATAGGCTATACCGACTGGGGTCGACTGCAAATTCGCCCGCCAATCATGTCTTCTTTGCGAAGAAAGCCATGATATTGCCCTGTCCGGGTTTCCCTGCGGGTTTCTTCCCTTTCGGTCCACTGGATGAGGAAGGAATTGAAGGCTTTGCCTTGACAACCGGCTCATCCTCCGAAAACGACTCCCAGCCGGGCTCCTCCTTCGTAACTAGAAGCTTGTTAGCTATGTAATCAAGAAAAAGGGTTCTTTTGCTTACCCAAGTAACCTTCTTCGTCTCTAGTCGTCACTTTCTTCACTATTCGACGTCTGCCTCTCCTCCTACCCCCTGAAACCTCCATATGTTCCTGTGGTTCCTCACTAGCTGTCGGCAGTGCACCAGGGGCCACGCTCTCCACATCTTCCTTCTCAGGTGCATCTTGGGGCACAGTAGGCACACTTGGCTCCTCCTCCTCGTCATCCTCCTCCATCATCTGCATTAGAGCCGCCTCCCTCGCTTTCCTCGACTCCCGGTTCTCCTCGACATCCTTGTTTGGCTTACTTGGTGGCGGCACATATGTCTCCTCCTCGTCATCAGAAGCGTCCTTCATCGGTGAATCCTCAGAAACATCAACGGCTTCGTTTTTTACCGTGGGCTTCTTTGCCTTTGCAAACGATGCAAAGATGCCGCCAGAGCCTTCGCGTTTCAGGGAAGCAGTATTTTTTGGCGCCGGAATGTCCTTGGTCGCTGGAGCATCTCCTTTAGGAACAGCTTTGCCAAAGAAACCCTTACTGGCTTTGGTGGATGATGTCGAAGAGATTGCTGAATCGGGTTTCGGCTCAGAGATGCCTGCTTTGGGGTCTATTTTGGGTTCTGCTTTGAATGTGCTTGTCGTTGCCTTCAAAGCCGGTGGTGGAGCTACCGCAGCTGACGTGGCCACACGATGAGCTGCTCGCCTCCTAACAGTCTTGTTGATCACGGTGCCATATGTTGACGCAGCCTCGAGCGGATCTTGATCTCTGTACTTCTCGACAATTTCTCTATTTGCGTCTGATAGGGCCTCGAGATCTTTCATCAAGCTCGGCCCCAAACAATAGACATGAATAGAGCTGATAGACTCGTAATTCTTCCGTGCTTGTTCAAGGTCCCCTTCTCGAACCAAAGTGACGGAGAGAGTAGGAATATCTCCGTTGGACTCCAGAGCACCAGCTTGCGGAGTGCTTCTGAAAGGAGGGCTGCTTTGCATATAGCCAGCCTCACCGTCAGCACCCTCTACGTTGTCCGCCTTTGGTTGGTCAGTTGGAAGCTTTTTACCCGCAATAAGATATGAGGCATGGACTGTTCCCGGCTTCTTGCGATTTTGTTGCTGGTGAAAGTCGAATAGCATCCTTGAGCATTGAGTTAGGATTTGCGCGTATAATAAGAGGAAATAGCTCACTCCTTGGCAATATTAACGTGTACCTTCAAGGCGCGGCTCAAAAGTCGATATGTAACCTAGTGTACGTTAGCATATACCGGTCTAGAACTGGAAAGTTGGGTTGGCATGATGTACAATGCGATCCTCGTTGAGGATATTAGCCGCCAAATAGGTTCCATAGTCCGATGCCATGTTTACGTCCAGCCAGTGCTCAGGCAGATCAGAGTGTCTATATCTTGTTGCCAATTGGAAAATTCTCAGCCGCCAACTTAGATCCTGGTGTTCATGGAAGACGCGGTTGTAATCAGTGAGTGTCTGGAGATCAGTCGCGTGGTCACGTGGTAGTAATAATTGTAATCACGTGATGCTACTAAGTGCGGGGAGTTGGGCTGGCATCCAAGTCAAAACGCGTCTAGCGTGTATGCAAGCACTTTGTCGCGTCCCTGAGCCAACCTCCTGACGCGTCGTGCCAAACCATTGATTTTACATTTCGACCTCCTGTCTGTCCAACCCACGAGAACCTTCATTTTCCTTACAGATCGACCATAAGCGACTGGTACTCTCATACTATTATTGATACTGAGCACCAATACCGCCGCCCCTATGTCGGATTTTGATCTCAATTCCGGGAGGATTGCCCCTCCAATGTCTGGCTCTATTCGAAGCTCCTCGGTGCGACCACGGGGACCACCGTCTGAAAGTCTTGCACCCCAAAGCGACGATGAAGGGTTTGCAGATGACCAAGTTCCTACAGGGATAGCAAGACCCAGGAACATCCATGATCGCCCAATACCTCGAGTTGAGGACAAAGTCGGTCTATCAGTGCAGAGCAATTTCGAAACATTTCTTGAAAAGTGAGTAGGATATCTAGTACTCGTTACATCACAGTTACTAAGTGCTGCGTAGATTTGAGGAAGAACCGTCACCCTCAGCTGCACCAGTGTCCAGCAATGCGAGCGCGGGCAATTACTACTATATCGCTCAGATACACGGCCTGAGGATATATCAACTCTCGACGCTGTACATTGACTATAACCATATGAAGCAGTTCTCTGGAAATCTTGCAGATGCCATAGTCAACGACTACTACAGATTCCTTCCGTTTTTGACGAAAGGCTTACACAACTTGATCGCGAAATACGAGTCAAGATATTTCAAGGAGCATCGCCAGCCGACCGCCTCCAGCAACCAGGCTTCTTCCGCAGCGGGCAATGTTGCTTCCGAAAGTCTGTCTGACTTCCAAGGAGATAAAACTAGCAACCAACAGACAGACAAACTGTTTGCGATCGCATTCTACAACTTGAGTCATGTTGACCGGGTTAGAAGTTTACGAACAGCCCATATCGGCCAGCTTCTATCAATATCTGGCACTATTACCAGAACCTCGGAGGTTCGCCCTGAGCTTTCCCTAGCTACGTTTACTTGTGAAGCCTGCCAGATGGTGGTGCCGAATATTGAGCAGACATTCCGGTACACTGAGCCGACACAATGCCCAAATCAAAACTGCGGTAATCGCCAGGGATGGCGCCTAGACATCAGGCAAAGTACATTCGTGGATTGGCAAAAAGTGAGGGTTCAAGAGAATAGCTCGGAGATTCCAACAGGCAGTATGCCCAGGACGTTAGACGTCATCCTCCGCGGAGAAATTGTTGATCGAGCGAAGGCAGGAGAGAAATGCATCTTTACGGGCGCATTGATAGTTGTTCCAGACGTCAGCCAACTCGGGCTCCCGGGTGTTCGACCAACAGCTGTACGGGACGACAAAAACGCGCCCAGAAGCGGAGATGCTGGAGGGACTGGTGTTACTGGTCTTAAAGCCCTCGGTGTTCGGGATCTTACATACAGGCTAGCTTTCTTGGCTTGTATGGTAACTCCTGATACCTCGACGCCTGGCTCAGTTACAAGCCAGCAATTATATGGCCAAGCTAGTAACATTCTGGCATCACTTAATCAAACGGCACCCATCGACCCAAATGAGTCTGGCGACCTTGCTCAAGAGGCTGTTCTTGCGTCCATGACTGATGCAGAAATTGCCGAACTTCGCGAAATGGTTCACAGTGGCCACATTTATTCGCGTTTAGTGGACTCCATTGCCCCCATGGTTTATGGTCATACCATAGTCAAGAAGGGACTGCTATTGCAGCTTTTGTCTGGTGTGAGCAAATCCACACCCGAGGGCATGCAACTCAGAGGCGATATCAACATCTGCATCGTTGGAGATCCTTCGACGTCTAAGTCTCAGTTCCTTAAGTATATCTGCTCATTTCTCCCAAGAGCTGTCTATACATCTGGCAAGGCCTCCTCGGCTGCCGGTCTTACAGCTGCTGTTGTAAAGGACGAGGAAACTGGAGAGTTTACAATTGAAGCAGGAGCTCTTATGCTTGCAGATAATGGTATCTGTGCCATTGATGAGTTTGATAAGATGGACATAAGCGACCAAGTCGCCATTCATGAGGCTATGGAACAGCAAACCATCTCCATTGCCAAGGCAGGTATCCAGGCGACCCTGAACGCGAGAACATCTATTCTTGCCGCTGCCAATCCAGTTGGTGGAAGGTACAATCGGAAGACAACTCTCCGAGCAAATATCAACATGTCTGCACCTATCATGTCTCGTTTCGATCTGTTCTTTGTTATCCTCGACGAATGCAACGAGGCGACGGATCGTCACTTGGCTGAACACATCGTTAAAATCCATCAATTCCGCGATGAGGCTGTAGAGCCGGAATTCACAACGGAGCAGCTTCAGCGATACATCCGATTTGCGAGGACGTTCAAGCCCGAGTTCAACGATGAGGCCAGGGAGCTATTGGTTCAAAAATATAAGGAACTGAGAAGCGATGACGCCCAAGGGGGTATTGGTAGAAACAGTTACAGAATTACAGTCAGGCAGCTGGAGTCATTGATTCGTCTGTCAGAGGCCATCGCCAAGGCGAATTGCGTTGGTGAGATTACTCCTGCATTTGTGACGGAAGCTTTCGACCTCCTGAGACAGAGTATCATCAGTGTCGAAAAGGACGACGTGGAAGTCGACGATGAAGAAGAATATCTAGCAGGAACCGTGGGTGGTCCTACTGATGTCGAAGGTGATGCAGCCATGGAAGACGCAGACGGGCGGGAGGCAGGAACAGACGGACAGCGCCCAAAAACCAAGATTACGCACGATAAGTACTTGAAGATTCTGAAGATGATTGCTCGGCGTATCGAAGAGGAAGAGTTGGCCACCGGAAATGGTGTTGAAGGCGAAGTCCTTATTAGGTGGTATCTCGACGAGATTGAGGACGAGATGGACAATGAGGAAGACTTTCATTATGAGATGAATATAGCAAGGAAGGTTCTCAAGAAACTGATCAGGGTATGCTCTATTACTATTGATAATCAACGGAAATTTGCTGACTTTATTCTCTTCAGGAAAATACTCTCATGGCTGTTCGTGGGGACGGCCTTCTCCCGGAGGACGGAGAGGAAGACTCAGCACCTGCTGACCAGGTTGCTTACGTTATGCATCCTAACTATGCATCTGATGAAATAGAGCTTAAACAGTCAAAAAGGTAATCCAGTGGCTTTATTTCCGGGGTTAGGCCAACGAATATGATACATGGGATTTGAGAGGGCGTTATGAGAGATTCATGGGTGCTTGGATGAACGGGACGATCTTTCAATTTGTTGTAGAGGGTTTTGAACTTTGTGTGTTTGGTATTAGGGTATATTTCATTATACTCATGTGTTGATGATTCCATTAATAGTTGGGACTATGCTCAGGCTTCAATGATCAGGTTACATTTTACATATTGTTTCGTTCTCGTCGAGGAATTTGTGATTTAGCTTTGGTCAAATAATTAGTGACGTGATAGTTTGATTTGGCGAGACTATTAAACAATTTAGTTATTTATTCGCCAGGGGTTAGCTCCAATTGTTGTGCTCGGAAATACAGCGGAACATCCAACGTGCCTCAGTTGCTTATTTGAGTTTATTTATAAAAATTATCCATATTCATTTATTTATATTCGAAGCCATTTCGACTGCCCTATATAATGTCTCCTCCAAAAACCCAAATCAACCTCCTCAGAGGGTGGCCTTCTCCCTCACTCCACCCAACCCCCGCCCTCCTGTCTGCGGCCCAGCACGCCCTTACCCAGCCATCGATCTCGATACCGGCTCTCCAGTATGGACCAGATGAGGGTTATGAACCACTTCGACTTGCTGTCTCGTCTTGGCTCGCGTCCTTCTACTCCGTGCCGGATGACCCCGCACGGATATGCATTTCTGGCGGCGCAAGCCAGAACCTGGCAGCTGCACTGCAAGTCTTCTCTGATCCAAATATCACAAAGAGAGTATGGATGGTAGCACCGTGCTATTATCTGGCTTGTAGGATTTTCGAAGATGCGGGGTTCACTGGGAAACTGAGAGCTGTCAGAGAGGATGACGAGGGGATCGATGTGGATGCACTCGAAAGAGAGCTTAAGAGCCTAGAGAATGAGGAACCAAGAGGCCCTGTAAGTTTATATATTCTTCAGTATCTGTTGCCCGCGGTTGGATATCTTTCTTGCCGGCCGTTCAGGTCATAACCACGTGACGCACTCTGTCATTCCATCCCACCTGTCCCCCACGGCGGCTATTTCTCTCTGTGTCTCCCTCCTGTTACTAGCTTAGCTGTATCTCTTCATGTCGAAATAGTTCGAGCTAATATATATCAGCCATTGAAACCCTGCCGGCCATGGAACAAAATCTATTCCCACATCATATATTGTGTTCCAACATACTCAAACCCTTCTGGAAAGTCTATGTCTCTCCGCCGGCGTAAAGAACTCGTCAATCTAGCACGGACCTACAACGCTCTTGTAATAACTGACGACGTATACGATTTTCTCGGATGGCAAACCAATGACCAAGCATGCCCTACTTCGGAGCTCAAGGCCCTCTTGCCGCGCTTGTCAGATATCGACCGGGCTTTACCACCTCATACCTCGGATCCAAAACATTTTGGGAACACTCTCTCCAATGGCTCATTTTCTAAAATTGTAGGTCCTGGTGTTCGCACAGGGTGGGCAGATAGCACAGCTGCGCTTTCATATGGGCTCTCTCAGTGTGGGTCATCCCGGTCAGGCGGCTGCGGTTCACAACTTGTTGCAACCTTCATAACGCAAATATTGGAGAATGGATCGCTGCAGAAGCACATTGCTGAGAAGCTTATTCCCGGATACCAACGCAGGTGGACCGCCATGATCAATGCCATTGAACGCGTACTCGTTCCACTAGGTGTGCAGGTCAGTAGGTCGAGCTTAGAAGGGAAGGATGTATGTGGCGGCTACTTTATTTGGCTCCATCTACCGGATGGGGTAACAGCGAAAGCTACAGCCGCTACAGCGAAAGAAGAAGAAAACCTGATTGTGTCTGAGGGAGAGCTGTTCGAGGTCCATGGAGACGAAAGTGCTGTGAAGCTGGGGCAGTGGTTAAGAGTATGCTTTGCTTGGGAGGAGCTGGAGACCTTGGAAGAGGGAATTGATAGATTAGGGAGGGTAGTGAAAAAGGTCGAGGGTATATAGAACTGTTGGAAAGGCATTGCGATGGAGCTATGGTTGCGGCAAAATTATTGCCAGCAAAGATATGACGCTACCATTTAAACATTAGATGCAAGCTAAGACCGCCCCCACGGGGTGTATGACAGCGAGAAATCACATATATATGAGCGTCTAAATCCGGAGAGGCTTGTTTGTACTATATCTCGTGCCCATAGTTCCAACAAACGGAAACCAAGTTACAATGAGAATATATTTACGGCCCTTGGCCTGGTATGCTAAAAATCCACATATCTACTTCGTTCGGATATGCTTCAGCTTTTTGTCCGTGTACAAAAAGTTGTTGGCATATGCCTTTGGTAACCTCTTCCTCTCCGTTGGCTCTTGGACGAAGTACTCGTAGCCCTGCTTCTCCGCAAAAGCGACGGCATCCTCCCTCGACTTGAAGGTCACATTGGTTCCCTGCATAAAATCACCAGATGATTGCCATCCCATCAATGGATTCTCCCATCTGTGGCCCTTTGGCAGGATATCCCAATCCATTCTCCAGTGGTGTTGGTGCCAATCTCCCGACTGTGTAGCTGTCTTGGTTGGGCGATAGATGCTGGTACAGTGTTAGTAGTATACCCCGCGCATTCAGTAGATATGCCATACCGGACGGTTCTTGCTTGTAGCTCAATTGGCGCACCGCTGAGAACTGCTGCTGGCAAAACCACTCCTTCTTCACTGCCATCCATAACTCGTTTCGGGACGGGAGAATAAGTCCTATGGGATGTTAGTAGGCCAGCCATGGACATTGGGGGCAATCTGCGCGTACGATGTAGCCTGGTCAACCTCCACATTCCAATCCGGGTTATTGTGCGTTATTTTCGTATCCGCTCTCGCCACAGGCGCGTTGCTGGACTGGGTCGGCTTCGATTCGTCGGATTCCGTAATAGGCGTCCCAATTGCAGTCTGGGTGCCATATCTGGCAAACGTGGGGGCAGGTCGGAGGGCAGCAGGGCCCGCCGCCTTCAATAACCTCCCAACGATGGAGGGCCGCAGGAGGGACATGGCGAAAAGAGTTGATGTGCTTCAATTCGTCTTTGGTGCATCAGACGTCGTGGTGTTGGTGGTGGAAGTCGATTGATTTGAGGCTGATTATGTAATCAACCGAGCTAATAGAAACATGCAGGTCGACTTCCATGTCGTCCCGAGCCCTTTGCACTGAACACCTCCTGTCTTTATCACCACAGAGACTCAATTGATGTGTGTATTCCCATACAGCGTTGAATCTCTGAATTCAATTGTTTCCCCCGACGAAGTTTTTGACTGACAATCGCTCCCAGCTTCAAAATGAGCTTCGTTACCCGACGCGCGCTTTCCACGCTCATCCCGCCAAAGGTATGCCTCAACAACCCTATTACTGCTCGCTATGGTTAGGATATGGATGCTAATATATTGAGATAGGTGGCGTCACCTTCTGTAAGGACACCCCGGCATTGAACGGAATCGATTGCGATACCATTGACCCGACCGAACCCGCAACAACGAAACGCAAAAGGCTAACTTGACACAGGGCCTGGGTGCAGCACAAGATGCTGCCCGCATGCAGAGGGTTGTTAGCTTCTACGAGAAGCTTCCCCGTGGCGCAGCTCCAGAGGTTAAGGCAAAGGGCCTTATGGGACGTTACCAGGCCAAGTACTTTGGAAAGAACCCAAGCGGTGCACGTACGTTACAACAACCACGACTATGGGAAACATGCTGACCTGGACATTATAGCCATCGTCCACGTCATCATCGCTGTCATTGCCATCGGATATGCGCAGAACTACTACTTCCATCTCCGTGAGTTACAGATGCCGAAACCGCAGTTGGACAACCCACTGACTGACTCCTTGCAGGCCACCACAAGAACAACGCCCACTAGATGCATACCGAGCCTACTATATGGTAGAACGCCCTGAGCTATGGGTTTAGGAGTTGTTGTAAATATAAGAGAATCAGTTTTAGCCCGAGAGTGGATCTGTGAACGTCGTTGGTGAATGCTACAAATAGACTCAAAATGTTCGCGAACCGTTTCTTTACTGTGCACTACGGGAGTGGCGGGTGATATTGTACTGCTAAAACGATGATCTATCCTGATAGAACCCTATTTTGAAGTGTGTCTATGTGTTTTGTCCCCATCTGGCGCTTGATATTGACAATATTGGGGCCATATGGCTTCCTTTCGGGATAATGGAACAACCCGGAGTGTCTTTACGGATAAAAATATGCTGCACGTGACCTGGGACATACACTGGCGTTTGCAGCCGGGGAGCTTGGAAATGTATGCTACTATTACAGTACTAAAACTCATAATTTGTTTATTTTTCTACATGCTGACTCCAGCCCAGTCATAAAATGCTGTTATTTATTCAATAATAAAATATAAATACTCCTGTTGACTCGTAATCCCTTTATTAAAATTTATGTACAGTAATACCACAGTTTGGTGTTCCAGACAGCCAATTTATTCCCTTGGTGGCGGCCGTCCCCATCAATTACGCGCTAGCCTCTTTCACTCGCTTTCTTGACACCAGATCAAACATTCCAACGTCGACTGTATTAATTTGGCACCTTGAATGAGATTCTTAACATCTCCCCGCCATTAAACACGCAAGCTGTTTCCTTTATTCCATACAAAGGGCGCTATCTCGAACCACTGGCGTAGACTCTCCTCCCCGCTGCGCGATAGTCTACCTCGATCCCGAGTTCCTAAGGCGACACACGTCCTCTCTACACTTACGCCGGCAACGATCACATTCGCCCCCATCGCTACACTCGACTCCTACAAGCAGAGAACTTCGCATGCGAAGCTCCGCCACATCTCTCAAACGCCTTGAAGACGTATGATGGCAACAGAAGCCTCACCGAAGAATATCGTGGTTGCTCCTCCCATAGCTGAATCCGAACAAGTATGTCACGCGCCAACTTTACATTGAAGGCTTCACTAACAGGACAAGTCCCAGGCAAGTGCAGCTACCGAAGATGTCTCCGTCAACCCGCCCACAGTAAAGGATGGTATCGAAGTTGAGCGCACTGCAACACCGCTCCTCGATGCAGCCGATGTCGCCGTCACGTCAGCAGATGTCAGCGTCAATGGTGGATCGGACAGCGAGGCGGTAAAGTCAAAAGGCGCGGTCGAAGGCCATGTACGAACTTCCTCGACTGTCAAGAAGCCGATATCGTTCAAAGCTGTATCAGTCAACAAAACTTTTCTGGCGGCGAAGGGTGCTACGGGTCCAGTACTACCGAAGGCTGGAGATAAAGGAACTGGCAGCTCTACCACGAGTTCTGCAACCGCATCAGCAACTCTGGTGTCGAAACCTCGGCTAGTTGCAAAGTCCGGCAATAACTTGATATCGACCTCGAGAGCAGCTGCAGCAGGCGCAGGCAGCAAATCTGGAGCGGCGCCCGACGCAAGTGTTGTGTGGAATAAGAATAGGCGTACGTGCTTCCCTCCCCCCCCTAATGACTACGAAGCTAACGTGCACAGCTGCACCGACACCAGAACCGAAAAGGGTCACTGATGAAGAGCTGGCTCAAAAATATGGCATCCACCTCGCGACCCGATTGCAATCGGACGATCCTGGAAGGCAGGCAAACTGGGCGGATATTGACGATGATGACGATGACTGGGCACCACAATCAATAGAATGGTCGGACGGGACAAAAATTTCTATGCCGCAGCAGGTAGAAGATCTTGTTCCAGAATTGCCGAAACCAGCACCCCCGATAGCCGTTAATGAGGCCGAAAAGACAGCATCGCCTTCCCTACCCGTGGCGTCGACAATGAAACTTGGCTCGATGGCTGGTGGGACTGGAAGAGGCTTGGTTCTTAAGGGAGCATCTGAGAAGCCGACACTAGTCGCGAAACCTCCAGCTCTTCCTGTACCCGCTAAATCGCCTTGGGCACCTCTACCCCCCATGGATAAAGTCGCGCCGATTGTTACAGATATTCCCTCTCAACCGCAACAAGCCCCGCGGTTTGGTAGCAGAGATCCCCATGGGTTCGACGGTATGCCATCGCCGGCAAAAGAAATCGCCGCTGATGACTTCAGCCGATCATGGAGAGATGGCAACGCTGGCGCCAGCAAGGAGTTGTACAACTCACAGTCTGGGAGATACGAGCCCGTCAATGATGGACGTAGAGGGAGCCGAAATGAACCCCACCCACGCCAACTGGCCCTTCTGCAAAGACAGCAAGATACTCAAGGCCCAGCTGAGCCTTCTGCCGCATTTCAAACACACAGAGCAAATCTGCAAGACCCATCATATGGCCGTCGCAGGGCATCATCCAATGTTAGTGGTGGAAGTGGAAATTATGGTAGGCGACTTAGTAGGGGCCAGGAAAGCTACCCCCCACAAGATACACTTGGGGCGCGGCGTGGTTCATTGGTTGCAGTCAGCGATGAGCCCCTACACTCACCGTCTGGCCATCCTAGCCAACGACCAAGCCAACAGCAGCAGTGGCAGTCACGCGCCTCCCCTGTTGTAAGCCATGCCTCGCCTGCATCAACTCTTGCGCAACCCGTAGTATCATCGGCTCCAGGAATCCCGTTGGAAGACGAAGTGGAACTACAGAAGAAGATTATGCGAGAGAGCCGAGAGCTTGCGAGAAAAAGGAGACTCGATGAAGAAGCTCGGGAAGAGGCTGAGCGGAAAGAGCGAATTCGACTGAAGTTGGAGGCAATGGGCCCGCCACCAGAATCTAAGAAGCCAAAGAAGGATACTCCTAAGGAAGAAAAGGCCACCCCTATCCAGATCCAAGCTCGAGATCCCGCCACAAAGTCGACGGTGCCACCAAAATTACCTATTAGCGAATCTACAGGCGAAGTTAAGCAATACGGTATGATGAAAGTACACCCGCCAGAGCCGGTCAAAGCGGCCACCGCACCTATCGTTGAGCCTCTCAGTAAAGAGAAGGCGGGCGATGAAGTCTATATCAACGGCATAATCCCTGAGGTCTCATCCCGTGGTGGCCTCGACGCGCAGGCTCCGCCGACCCAACCCCAATCTTGGCATAGTAGTCAGAATGCGGCTCCTGATCGAGGTTTCCCTCCTTGGTCTAACCCAGCCTCACATCCCGCCCAGGGACGAAGCGTCTGGGGACCACCGACCAATGATCGCACATTGGGCAACGGGACCTTTAATCCCGAATTATCTGTCCAGTCTTCTCAAATTGCACCAGTTGGCCCAGGGCCGATTGGCCCACCGACTTCCAATAGGGCAAATGGACAATTTCAAGGTCGTGGCCGTGATCATTACGCTCAACGACCAGCCCCTATTGCGCCGCCTTCCAGACATCAAGAACATCGACCAGCAATGGCCTCCGGTTGGACCAGTGGCAACATCCAGTCGAGACTCGCGGAGGATGATGCCCGTATTCTTGCAGAACAAGAGATCGCACAAGCGTCTCGATCCGACGACTTAGTGGCGCCAATTAAAGATACTTGGCGACAGGTGACGTTATCAAGTGACGGACAACGTCAAGAGGCAAATATCCCTTCGCATCCAATCGTCCCTGGTGCTTCGCCCAGCGGCGCACCAACATGGTCGGATTACTCTGTTAGGCCGAGACACGACGAAACATCTCAATACCAACCTATGGAACAGGGGGGTCTGTGGCCTCAAGGTCATGTAAATGAGACACCCTCTACCTCTACCTCTGGTGCTCTCCCCCCTTCTCGTGGCTCGCGATTCTTTCCTCAAGTTCGGGAGTTGCCTAGAGATGCAATGGCTGAAGAGCGACAATATGCGCGCCCAGGCTCTCCATCACCCCCACCGCCAACAATGGCAGGGCATCCGGTATACGATGGAGACGTTGCTCGCCCTCACGTGTCTCTGCCACGTCCACCACCAGTAGTTAAGCTACCTCCAGCACCCGTCTTGGCACCAATTGCACCCCCGAAGCCAACATCATTTGCCGCAGCCGCGGCCGCGGCAGGCCCGACTGGACCCATCTCGACCTCACCATTGCTTCCGAGGTCTCAAGCCATAAATACCCAAACAACGAATCAAAAATCTCAATCTCCTGCTGCTGGAGGTTGGCAAGATAAGATCAATTCGCTTATGGGCCGCCGAACCTCGCCCCCTAAATCTCACGCTTTGGCCGTCGATTCTTCGAGTAAACATGCGCTGGACCAATCAATCAATCAAATTCCTGCTGCTACAGTGTCTCTTCCGGGAATCCCTGCTGCTTTGGACGAGGAGAATATTTACGAGACTAAGCCAATGGCCGAGGAATGCTTCGAAGAGCAGGAAATGGGCTACGTGCCTACTGTGAAAGTACCCAACAAAGCTCCGGATGCTGCCTTTTTTCTCGCAGCGCCTCAAGTAAAGCCGCTTCCCCGCAAGTTTGTCGTTTCAGACGTCACTAGCGCCAATAGCCTGAACTTTTCGCCTCAACTCAATAATGAGGGCGAAATCGTCTTGATCCTACTGCCTGGGATGGAAGCCAATAAGCGTGTCACTATCGCACATAAATCGGAATCTCGCCAGAAGAGTAATCCAAGACGGTCCGGCCAAGGTCGCGGGAATTCCCAGCGACACGGGCCTTCTCCTCATAACCGTGGCGGAAGGTCGCGCGATACCTCGTCTACCTTTCCAGCAGCCTCTACAGACCAAGGGTCTCCATCCACAGCCCAGGGAACATCAACCCCGAACAGGGGGCGTGGAAGAGGCGGGCTCGGAAATAACTGGGCTCACCGTTCTACTACAACACCCCCCAACGCCATCAATGTTTGACTTCAAACGCGCCACTAAACACAGGCTAAATTTTTCCAGCCTATCGACGCAAACTATATTTTGAGAACTTGTTTCCGTCCTACCAACCTATAATTTTTTCCACCGAACCCTCCAAACTTGTACTTTACCTCTCTCACTACGACACGGTTCCCAACTACGGATATGCATGTAATTTGGGGGGAGCCGCTCTTCTACGCGTGTACATAAGCATTTCATCTCCAGTTCTTCATTGCATGCGTTTTTGCTCCAGGGTCGGAGCTGTGCTTTTTTTCTGGTCTCTTCTGAGAAGGGGGCGGAAATGGCATGTGTATTCGGATAAGGGCGCGAGTTCTGAAATTCCCGCGACAGCATGGTGGGGGCAACTAATGAATGGGCTGGCCTGGTCTATTTTGACGGATGCTGGCTGTCGGGTCCTGTCTGCCATCGATCGAGCTGGACGCTGGATGTGGGCGAGATGCAGTAGCTACTTTGATAAGAACTGAGAGATAAATACAGCCTTCAAATTCAGATATCAACTGTGAAGTTTTTTTTATATTGCTTGGATTATTATGATGACCACATTGTGTAACTTAGTCCCACCGTGAAATCATGAGATTCATGCCAGCGGAAACCATTCGACTACTTATTATACGACCAATATCACATAATTCACCTTTCTCCTGAAGACCTCATAGCAAATTGAAGATATTTAAAAGCCTTTCCTTATATACAAAATTCCAGTTTAGTCCGCATATCGCGGCGCGAGTAATAAATGCTAATACAACCAAACCAACCCTCCCTCTCCAAAACTATGTAATCTATTTCCCCATTCCTTCGCTCAGTTGAATGACCCCTTCCTTTTCCCTTCGCATCATAATCGTGATTACTCTACTCCTCATCCGACTCCTCTTCCGCGACCTATTATTATTATATTAGCGATAATTCATCAACAGAACAAAAACTAGAATGAACTTACATCATCATGGAAAGTCTTGCCCTCCGTCGTCGCCTTAATAACACCAACACGAATGACGAAGTCACCAAACCTCTCGCCCTCCTCTCTCTCCTGCGCGTAACGCTTGATGAGCGGGATCATGATAGCCAAGATCTCATCCTCCTTGATAGACGAGCGATAAAGCTTGTTAAGACGCTGGCCGTGATAACCGCCACCAAGGTACATGTTGTACGCACCATACGCCTTACCAACGAACGCCACCTCAGCCAACCAAGGCCTGGCGCATCCGTTAGGGCAACCGGTCATACGCATGACGATGCTCTCCTGCTTGAGTCCGTTGTCCTCGAGGGTCTGCTCGAGCTTGGAGATGAGGACGGGCAGGTAACGCTCCGATTCGGCCATGGCGAGGCCACAGGTTGGGAACGCCACACAGGCGGAGGAGGATAGACGCAGGCCGGAGAATTGGATGTTGTCGAGCTTGTACTTCACCATCATCTTTACGATATTGGCCTTGTCCTCGTCCTTGACGTTGGAGATGATCAAGTGTTGGTTACCAGTCAACCTGAACTCGCCCTTGTGGACCTTTGCGATCTCCCTAAGGCCAGTGCGCATGGGGAAGTCGGCGGTGTCCTCGATTCTTCCGTTCTCGATGAAGAAGGTGAAGTGGTTGAGTCCGTGCTCGTCCTTGATCCAGCCATAGGTGTCGACGTTGGAGACGAACTTGAAGGGGCGCTGCTCGTCGAACTTCTTGCCCCAGATCTCCTCGACCTTGGAGCGGAAGACGTCGACTCCCATGTCGTCGACGGTGTACTTTAGGCGGGCGTGCTTGCGGTTCTTGCGATCGCCGTTGTCGCGCTGGACGAGCATGACCTTCTCGCAGACGATGTGGACGTCCTCCTTGGAGCAGTAACCCATCATGGAACCGGTGCGGGGGTAGGTCTTCTTGTTGTTGTGAGTAACACCCATACCACCACCGACAAGCACGTTGAAACCAGCGAGGTGTCCGTCCTCACCCTTGATGGCGATGAGACCGACATCGTGGGCGTACACGTCCGTGTCATTGTTTGGAGGAGTGGCGATGGTGATCTTGAACTTTCTGGGGAGGTAGGTGGGGCCGTAAAGGGGCTCAAAGTCCTGGACAGCGTTGCCAGCAATTTGAGTCTTGTTGTCATCCTCATCCTTCAACCAGATCTCGTGGTAAGCAGTAGTGGATGGCAGAAGGTGGTGATCGATGCGGACAGAGCACTCGTGGACCTCCTTGTGGTACTCGGAGTGAGCGGGAGAGCTGCTGCACATAAGGTTACGGTTGATATCACCGCAGGCGGCGATACTGGTCATCAGAGCCTTGTTAATAGCGCGCATGGCGCCTTTTAGCTTGCCCTTAACGACACCGTGGAACTGGAAGGTTTGACGGGTGGTGAGCTTCATTGTCTCGTTTCCGAAATCGGAACTGAGCTGATCCATCTGGACCCATTGGCTTGGAGTAGCAACACCAGATGGGAGTCTGCAGCGAATCATGAAAGAGTAAGCTGGCTCAAGGCCGGCAGCCTTGCGCTCGTCACGAAGATCACGGTCGTCTTGCATGTAAGTTCCGTGGAACTTGGTCAGCTGAGAGTCGGAAGCAGAGATAGCGCCAGTGGTGGTATCCTTTAGTCCCTCGACGATAGTACCACGGAGGAAGTTCGACTCGATCTTAATATCTTCGTTGGTGATTGGCGGCGGCTCATCAGCAAGTCCCTCAACCTTATCAACGCCGAGAGTTTGCCAGAGTTGCGCCTCCCAAGGAGCGTATCCAGTCTGGAATCCATCGGGATCCTGGTCATCTCCAAGGCCGATATCTGCAAGAGGCTTGGCGCCGAGGTTGCCCAAAACCTTGAACAGATCCTTTCCTGGCTTGTTGTAGTAAACCTTGTCCTCCTTTCTTGGCCAGTAGTGGCTGTCACCAAGAGCGAATACGGAGAAGTTAACAGATGCGAGATCCAGCTCCGTGTTGTCCTTGATAGCACCCCAGAATGCATGACCATCCTGTGGGAACTCTCCCTGTCCGGCCGTGGAAGTAAGGAAGACAATGTTCTCCTCAGCAGACAGGTCCTCAATAGGGTAGTCGCCCATGCTCATAACCGTGGTCTTCAATCCGCGAGCCTTTCCGCGGTTGCCCAACCTCTTAGCAAGGGTGGTGGCATTGCCGTTGTCGGAAGCGTAAAGGATAGTCAGAGGAGCACCAAAGAGGCCCTCTAGCAGGGCGTTGTATGCATCCTTTGCCTTCCTCTTCTGGGCCTCACGAACTTCCGAGCCGTAATCCTCAGAGATGTTGGCGGCAAACTCAGGGCGTCTCTTCATGAGCTGAGTTAGGTGATTATCACGGGCAAGGAAATCCTTGAGCTCATTCTTGATTCTCTCAGAATCCAAAGAGAAGTTTGGCTCGTTGCGGTCTTCAGCCGTTGGGTCCCACCTGTAGAGTGGCCAGTAGCCGAGATCGACGGCCTTCTTGGTCTCTTGCAGAACGGTCAGCGGAGAATCACTCTCCTTGTGGTATGGCAGGTAAGCCATGACGACGGATGGGCCATCGAACTTGTCTGCCTCAATCATGGCCTGTAGGACCTGGGTGTACGAGCTGTAAACTGCAACAGAGGCAACGTAAGCATTGCCGAAGTTCATGGCGTAAAGTCCAATATCCTTCTTGCGGCGGGTGGCATCTGCCGCTGCGCGCTCGGAGTATGGGGTGGAGTCAATGATGAGCATGTTAACATTCTTGCCCGAGGCAATGACATGGTGAACACCGGAGTTGCCCAAATCGTATGCCCATGCATCAGATCCGATCAACCAAGGAGACTCCTTGCGGAACAGAGACTTGTTGGAAAGGAGTTTGGTCGCCAATGGGGATCCATCAGTCTCCAAGCGAGAAATAATCTCTGGCGTGATCTCTGTCGTCAACTTCTCATCATCGGCGCCAAGAGCCCACTTGGAGAGGAACTTCTTAGGGGCTTCAGTGATGAATTCCTTGGAGACTGCAGCGTCGGAAACCTCAGTAATGAAGCGTTGGCGGTGCTCACTGCGTGCGAGAAGAGATCCGAACCCGAACTCTGGGTTTGCGGCAATGGTCTCAGAAACACCAGCATTGTTAGATCCCAAAGCATTGGCGACATGGAGCTTCTGGCCGAAAACCTGGTTCAATATTTTCATATAGGCAGTCTCAACTGCAGGCTGCTCAAGCTCTTGCTCCTCCGCGAAGTCAGCTTGCTCCTCGGTGGTGCCAACCTCAAGGTTTTGGATTGGGGCCTCGGAAGTAAGATTCTGGAAGATGCCGCGGAGTGCCTGGGAAACGGTATCCGGAGTGATGTGTCCTAATTGATGGCCAACAATCGTCTTGGCACCCTCACCAGGTCCGCTCTTCAGCGTGGTGAGAATATCAAGGAAGATTGGACCCCACTTTGTAGTCTTCTTGCGGATTTGCTCAAGGACAGCAAGACGCTTGACGCTCTTGGGGACAACCTCCACCAACTTCGCGCCAAGCCACGGCCTGTAGAGACGCGCAGTAACAATTCCTGCCTTTGCGTAAATCTCGTCGGACTTGGCCGAATCGATGGACTCGGCGAAAATGCCGGCATCCGATCCGAAGATGAAGATTGCGGTCTCGGCATTTGCTGGGCCAGTGTATTGGAAAGGGGTGTAGTCGCGGCCAGTGGTGTCCTTGATTTGCGACCAAATGGCGGTGACGATGTCGTAGATGTCTTGCGACGAGGTGCGCTTGACAGATGCGTCAACTGTTGTTGCCGACGAAACACTGGGTCGGCTGTCCACGCTGCTTTGCCTCGACTTGGTTGATCTAACGGAAGACGCCTTTGAGGGAGTCGCTGCTGCCTCGGCAGGAGGTGCCAGCTGTTTCTGGACAGGAGCTCCAGCGGTATCTAATGGCTCAACTGGAGCCTCGCTAACTCTTGCGATCTTGCCGTCGTCGGCATATACTGAGGATCCACCAACGCTGCTGGATTGGAAAGCACGGACGGCGGCCAAGTCCAAGACTTCATCGACAACGGAAGCATCCTCGGCAGTAACAGCGTCATCGTTCTCTGATGCGAGAGCGTCAAAGAAATGAATGACACCCTTGCCAGACTTGATAGCAAGAGCATGGGCAGTCAATGCAATATCTTGGGCCTCCTGGAGCGATCCGGATTGGAGGAATGTGAAGCCCGAGTTTCTGATGGAGGTGATGGAAGAGTAGTCGGGGTGGTGAGCGGGCTGTAGGGCAACATGGATGACAACTGGGTAGTTGGCAAGCTTGTAGAGGTATGGTACAGAGGAGACGAGTATGGAGGAGGTGGTTGTGACGGAGGTGAGTTTTCCGGAGCGGATTGGGGCGAAAACAGAGAGAAGAGGGTCGGCATTCTGTCTCACGGTTTGAATCTGTATAAAAGTCAGGACTAGGCTCATCTCATGCAAGGGATATTTCTTCAGGGCTATCTCACTTCTGGGATGCGGCTCTCGGATGCCGCGACAACACCTTGGTCCTTGTTCTCGGCATAAGTTTGTAGGTGCGTCGAGAAGGCCGACGGGGTGCCCTGTGCTGGCTGGACGGAGACAATAACGTCACTGGAGAGGTATGCAATGCGCGCAACTGGCCAAAGATGTCAGCTCAAACTCATAGCATCCCCTCAATGCCGCGACGGCGCCGGCTCTGCCCCAAGAAGGTAGCGGGGCATGGGCAAAGCGGTCGTGGTGGTCTGGGAAGTGAGAAATGACGGAAGCAAACATACCGGCCTCTTCAGGCGTGCGTAAGGACAGCGGAGCAGCCATATTGCCTTTGTTATCAGTGGCTTTCCTCCGTTGGGAAAGAGGAGAGGAGGGAGTGGTTTTGAAGAGGAAAGACATTTTTTATTTTGAGCCGTCCTGGAGTACTCCGACTACAGAGCAGCTAGGAGCAATCAATTCAATTCACTCTTACCTGTCTGGACCTATGGGCGCGATAACCGGAGGGTATTTTGGAGTGTGGGGTGAAAAGGGACTTCTACACCACCGCTAAAGTGTATGCCACCCAAAAGTACCATTACATTTTGGTGGAATTGGTGGAATAGCTGGGCTGCCAGGGTATTGTGGAGGAATAGGCAGGCTGTGATTGGCTGGACAGCAATTTGATCGATTGCGTGCTCGACCATGACTGACAGCATTTTTTCCTTCTTCGCGGTCACGTGGACTGGATGTATGGCCAGTACTCGAAGTAGGAGCAATCAGGGAAGAGTAATTGCCAATGGTCAAGGAGTCTTTGTCATCAGAGTGCGTAGTCACGTGAATACAGTAGTATATAGGGGACTCCGTAGCACTTCATCGGAGAACGGAGTAGTACTCCGAGGATGTACTGTGTGTGCGTTATATGTATGTGTCACTCTCACTCTCTGTTCTAGAATGTTTGTATTACTATACACAGTACTCAAAGGCCTCGAAGGGACTATGCTGACAAACTGAGCAAAATGAGCAAAATGACACTGATGATGCCATCCGATTACTAGTCACTATGCATATGCAGTAGAGTACGAGTACGAGGAGAATACAGAAACTCATAGGGGCTTTACTATACTTTGCTCTACCCTTATCATCACTTGGTCTGCACTTGGCCTACACTTGGCTCCCACTTGGCCTACGAACACTTGAGTCACTTGAGTCTCATACAGTAGTATATACCACTCCCACAAATACTACAAATTAACAAACTATTCTCTGCTCAATCAAGCCAGGTGTATCTTCAATGCTATCATACTATCATACAAGGCTCGCCAAAACCGCTATGCTCAAGATCTCCCACGTCCACAAAATGCATTAAGGTCAAATACAGCCACATCGACGAGGTCCATTCCACGCTTCTCCCATCTCCCTCTCCATCCGCATCCCAATCCCCATCCATCGTCTAGCACGCACATCCCTCTTGCGACTGGTTCGAGTTGTTGATGTTCACATCGATCACTACACGAGCGGGTTAGAAAACAGATCCAAGCATACCCCCCCCCCCTCCTCCTTCGAGGGCCTTCAGAGGACTCACTTTGGTTGCCAGCTGCCGCAGCACTGTCCGCCCCCTCCATTCCCGGCAAGGCCTGAGCAATCCTCCTGAACAGGTTCTTAACGTTATGCCCGACCTTCGCGCTCGTCTCGATGAACATCAGGTTGTTCTTCTTTGCCTCCTCCTCGCCCTGCTGCGTCGTCACCTCGCGCTTATCGTTCAGATCGGTCTTGTTCCCCACCAGGACGATGATGACATCGTTCCCTCGCTCGCCCCGGACGTCGTCTACCCATTTGCGTGTGTTCTGGAAGGACTTCGCATCTGGTAGTTGAGGTTAGTATCGCCCTTTCCTTCCTATTTTGTCAAGACCGGAGAAGTTGTACGCACTGGAGATATCGTAGACCACCACTGCAACACTTGAATCGCGTATGTACGAAGGAATCAAACTGCGGAAACGCTCCTGCCCAGCCGTATCCCATAGTTGTAAACGGACTGTTCGGTCCTCAAGATACATAGTCTACCGCCATTGTCAATACATCGGCACACTTTCATCCAGCTGGGATTTCGGGTCCGTACTTTTGATAAGAAGTCGATGCCGATCGTGGCTTGGTACATATTGTCGAACGAATCGTACATGAACCGTGTTATTAAGGAGGTTTTGCCAACTGCGCCATCCGGTTAACACAAATGCTGCCGCCTATGGATGTAATCTTCGCATACCACTCTGCTCGCCCAGAAACACCAACCTGAGAGCGATCTGTTAGCATTGTATTGATGGTAAGAAGAGGTAATCCAATCCACCTACTTGAACTTCTTCAACGGGTTGTTGTATGAACTACCCGGGGCCTGCGCCATCTTGGCGGTTCTGTTGCTGTCTGGCTCGAGGAGCTGCGCTGTTTCGTGGCGGTGGGGGAATAAAAAATATGTACAAATGTGAATCAAACAGCAGTCAGGCTTGCGTGCGAAACGTGGTAATTGAACAAAGAAACCCAATATCGATGAAGTCAGGAGTATATCACACTCCAACTCCCGCTTCTGTCCTGTTCCATTCAATGGGCGCAGTATGCCAAGGCAAATACTCCATCGGGCCTAGTGTCCCCCGCTATCGGAAAAACATGTGACCGATTGACATCCGTTTTTTGTGGGGTTCCTACGAAAATATACTCGTTGTAGTGGGAAGTTTTGGATATGGGAAGTGTTGGATTAACCACTTTTCGAAAATCCCACACAACAATTTCGACAAGATGCCAATCGTCAAAAGAGCAGCCGCTGCTCCGGAAGCGCCGCAGCAGCACAACCAGAAATCCAGGAAGGGAAAGAAGGCCTGGAGGAAGAATGTCGACGTTACAGAGATTGATGCTGGTCTCGAGGCCGCTCGTGATGAAGTTATCAAAGGGTATATACTTTCTAAATAACAACCTAACATACAATTTTGCTAATACTCCACAGTGGTATAATCAGCGAGAAGAAATCCGACGACCTCTTCATGCTCGATGTCGACGGCGACGCCTCAATCGTGAAGAAATTTCTCAAAGCCTCCAAGCCACTCAAAGCCGACGAGATCATTGCCCAACGCTCCGCCGTCCCCTCCGTATCCATGAGGAAGCGCCCCGGCGACAAGACAACCAACGGCATCGCCGACGCCAAGCGCCAGCGCACCTCATACGTCTCCCACAAGGAACTCACCCGCCTTCGCAACATCATGGCAGGGAAAGGCACCCAAGCCGTCGTCGAGGTCACCGACCCCGCCTTCGATCCCTGGTCCGAGGCCGCCGATGCGCAAGCCCTAGTCGTAGACGAGCGCTTCACCTTCCTCCCCAAGTCGCAGAAGAAAGTCGCACCAGCCACCCTGAGACAAAAGCCCATTTCCCTCGCCGCCTCCGGAAAGGCCGTCCCAGCTGTATCCAAACCCGCTGGCGGATACTCCTACAACCCCGTCTACACCGAGTACGAGCAGCGCCTCATCGCCGCTGGGGACAAAGAGCTCGAGGCCGAGAAGAAGCGTCTCGCGACCACGGAAGCAGAGCGCGTGCGCGCCGAAGCATCCGCCAAATCCGCCGCTGAAGCCGTAGCCGCCGAAGCGCGTGCGGAGCTATCCGAATGGGACGAGGAGTCCGCCTGGGAGGGTCTCGAGTCCGGCGCCGAGGACACGCGAGTCAGCACCAAGCGACCTGAGCGGAAGACGCAGCAGCAGCGCAACAAGATCCAGCGCCGCAAGGCAGAGGAGCAGAAGCAGAAGATGCTGGCGGATAATAAGAAGCGGAACGAGCAGGCGCAGCATATTAAGAAGATTGCTAAGTCGGTGGAGGAGGCGGAGGAGGCGAGGGCGATGGCGCTGGCGGTGCAGGCGGAGAATGCGGATGATGAGTCTGAGGGGGAGGATTTGGAGTTGCGGAGGAGGAAGTTGGGGAAGTTGCAGTTGCCGGAGAAGGAGCTGGAGTTGGTACTACCGGATGAGTTGACGGAGAGTTTGAGGCTGTTGAAGCCGGAGGGGAATGCGCTGAAGGAGAGGTATAGAAGTTTGCTGGTTAGGGGTAAGGTGGAGGGGAGGAAGAGGATCAGCTTTGCGAAGCAGGCTAAGAGGAAGACGACTGAGAAGTGGACGCATAAGGACTTTATGCTCCATTAGACTTGGGGTGGATGTATGGGTAACGGGGACATCTTGGGCGTTTTTTTACATACACTTATGGTTATCGGGAATTAAAAATGCAGCGACTTATTTCTGATAATCAATTTATGTATTGAATGGTTTTCAGTGACAACACCCCGCTTTTGTCTCAACATGGAACTGGCTATCTTTGCCAACAGTGTTGGTGCCACCTGACGAAATTCTTAAATCTCAAAAGACTCCTGCTCACAACAAGTAATGTACAATAACTTTGAAAGGTTTTTAAAAGTAGCTTTCGCTCAACGTCCATTAAATTACCGTTCTCTTATGCTGCTGACTGTGAAAGTCCTTAACGCCCACCAACTATGACCCAACCGTTATGTACATATCCTATCCTCACACCCCGCTCTCCTCTAACGCCCCGCGGACAATTCGAGTCACACTTCCAATCTCTAGACAAGAACAAGAACCCTACATCGGGCCTTGCGTCTGAATCCTCATCGGTGGCGGACCAGTACCGCTTCTAGCACGCTGCTCCCTCAACGACGTCCCCGGCAGCACATTATTGCTCACAAACTTCTGGTTCGCGCTCCTCGCCCACTCCTCGTCCTCCGCGCGTCCACCAACCCACCAGTTCGTCCCAATAGCCGTCATCGCACGACCGAGCTTTCCTTTCCAGCCCGCACCCAACGGCGCACCCTCCGCAAAAGGCGTCTCCAACTTATCATCCGCGCCATCCATGTGAAGGTGCGGGCGCTGCGCAGATTTCGCGGAGAGGTATTGGCGCAGAACCTGTCGCGCGAAGGAGAAAAGAACAAGCGTGAAGTAGACGCGGACGAGGGTGAGGAAAACGATGATGAGGATGCTGGGCACGGACTCGCTGATCGCGGCGCCGCTTGCGAGACTGGGCCTGCCGCCAGCGGCTGCGGCGGCTTCGGTGATGCCGGAGGCGTCGGAGCCGGTGAAGCCTGCGGTGTCGTTCATGGTTTCGCTGCCGGGCGCGTCGATTTCTGCGTCCTTGGCGGCGGCGCTAAGGGTGAGGAGCCAGGTACCTGCGAAGACTGCGGTGTATGCTCCGTTTAGGATTGTGTCGATGAGGTAGAAGTAGGCGAGGGAGAGACACTGGAGGGGAGACGATTTGCGGATATGTGGCATGAGAGTGACAAGGATGACGAGGGCGATGAGGGAGTAGAGGTACATCGAGAACTGGAGGAAGGATAGTCGGTAGCCGGTGACGAGGGCTAGGATTCCGTAGAAGCCGGCCAGCTTATTGAAGAGGAGGGAGAGCGAGATCATTTCGGCGCCGAAGCGGAGGGAGGTTATGAAGAGAAAAGACTATGCGCTGTTAGACTGGAGGCAACAGACATGGTGAAACCTAGGGAGAGGGCTCTTACTCGAGGGCGAGGTAGGGCGAGCCATGACGGGGCCATGGTGGCGGTAGTGTTCGGATATCGTGGGAAGAGTCTCTAGTCAAAAAGAAAGAGATCCAGTCGTTAAAGAGGAACGACCAGGTAACCCAGAGGAGTGGCAGCGAAGTTGTAGTGGATAGGGTTTTGTTAGGCGTGGATGTAGGTTTATTGGAGACCGCGACGACGATGATTTTGGGGATGGTGAAGGGGTTGATTAGATTAGATTGTACTAAACTTTCAATGCTGAGTGAGTAAGCAGCGCCTCTCCATTGAACCCCTACTTCCAGTTTTCAGCACGCGACCAGTGGGTTCTGAGGCATTACACGCAAATATATAATATATACGTTAGATTATTTTACTATTAACACTAAATTATACTAATTACTACACTCACGCCATTTCCGTCTCTTTTGAAGCATCAAGTAAAAAGTTATCCCATGATCACGTGATTATTGCCTGCGAATCTCGATGAAGCATTTGGCTTCGGCCAATATAATCCAATCAAATCCGATAAATATAATGGCGTCTCAGGACTCACCCAGCCAGAAAGCACATTACTCTCCCCCGTGGAACAATGTCACCATTATCGGCATTGCAGGCAGCTCCGGCTCCGGAAAATCCAGCCTGTCACGAGCAATCCTCTCCGCGCTGAACCTGCCTTGGGTGGCTATAGTTGGCCTCGATTCCTTTTACAAGCCTCTGAACGCAGAGGACCATGCCAAGGCCCACAGAAATGAGCTAGATTTAGATGCTCCAGAAGCGATCGACTTCGATCTTCTGGTTGAGCTGCTCCAGGATCTGAAACATGGGTAAGCCTTATCAAAGTTCTGTCACGGTGCTTGCTGACAATGATTTTCTCAGACGGCGGGCAGAAATCCCAATATATTCTTTTAATGACCATCAGCGGGAATCAAAAACAACGTCACTATATAGCCCTCATGTGTTGGTCCTTGAGGGTATCCTGGCACTGCATGACCCTCGTGTTCTTGAGTTACTCGATATGAAGGTCTGTTAATTTGATGCTGGACGGGAATGGTTTGATGCTAATATCGTAGATATTTTGTGAAGCGGACGCCGATACTTGCTTATCTCGAAGATGTGAGGAGAAACATGTCATTTTGGGTAATTTGTTTTACTAACTGAGAACTTCAATCAGTGCTACGAGATATTGCAGAACGAGGAAGAGATGCCGAGGGCTGCATCAAGCAATGGTTTGCCTTTGTGAAGCCAAACTTCGAGAGATTTGTTGAGCCTCAACGAAAGGTAGCAGATATTATTGTACCGAGGGGTATCGAAAATACCGTTGCGATCAGTAAGTTCCTGATTATAGCTAATTATTGCCCCAGTCCTGATGGAACGAACCACTCTTTCATATCAAGCAGGAGTTCCAGAATATATTTGCAACGGCGGGAATCAAACCATGACTTACTGACATGACTTAGCTATGGTGACGCAATATATCGAAAGGAAACTGATCGAGAAGTCCAAGGCACACAGGGCAGAGTTGAAGAAGCTTGGGTCTAACTGCGAGAATGAGCCGCTAGCAAGCAGTGTTGCAGTATTGGAACAGACATCTCAGCTGAAAGGAATCAGCACAATCATCCAAGACATGGATACATCACCCGAGGACTTCATTTTCTACTTTGACCGCATTGCCACGCTGTTGATTGAGCAGTAAGATACCTCTGTCAGGCAGTTGCAGCATCATTCTAACCCAAACAGCGCGTTAAATAACACTAATTTCGCAGTAAAGACGATAGAGACGCCTACGAAGCATGTTTACAGTGGATACCAACGAAACGGTGAGCCCAGTGCCGTGGTTATCCTACGCGCCGGCGCTGCTTTCGAGACCGGGTTGAAGAGGGTGATCCCAGACTGCAAAACTGGCCGCATCCTAATCCAATCAAACATCAGAACTGGCGAGCCAGAGTTACACTATCAAAAGCTTCCGGTCGGTATCCAGACACAGGATTGTGTACTACTCCTGGATCCACAGATGTCAAGTGGCGGCGCTGCCCTGATGTCTGTACAAGTTTTGATTGACCACGGAGTGGCAGAGGAGCGAATTGTTTTCGTTACTTACTTTGCAGGAAAGATGGGACTGAATCGTCTCACGAAGGTATTTCCACTTGTGAAAGTGGTTGTCTGCGAAATCGTTGCGGATTACGAGCCGCGTTGGATCGAAAAACGTTACTTCCGCTGTTAAGAAACTCGTGGAACATTTGCGAATATTACTTAACAAATTTTATGGTCTGCTGTTTTATCGACTTATTTTGGATTGGATGACAATGGAGGTGGCATGTGGTCCCCTATTAAGGTTCGTGCCATCCGGCACCAAGCAATCAACATGGCAACACCTCAACCGAAAATGGAAATGTCAACCTGCAATATAACAGGCTTCTCACAATTTGACAGCTCCAACTATTCGGTTTAGGGGAAGGCGCATTGCCTAGTACGGGACTGTTGAACCCACCCGGCTCAGCATAAATGGGGTGCGTAAGTTGGATGCCTGCGTCGGTGGGGTGCGAGATTGGAACAATGTGTCGATTTTTACTTCAGCCACCATATAAATTTATATGCTAAAATTTATAAGATACATTTACAATGGTTTGACAGGTCAGGAGACCCACGTTCTGAGCACCCCATGGTTCCTAATGCTCAGGCTAAGGAAGGTACATATTATACTGCTTTACACTGCTTGGGTTACATGTTTAGAACTGCCCATGATTGCGTAACAAGAGTTATCATCTTCCTGCGTAAGGAACTCTTAATTAGCGAAGTACCCTAAGGATGTGAGCTATTGCCCCTATATAAGGAGGTGATACACCCCCATCACTCTTTTCCTCCTTTTCATTTGTTTCATCCTCAAAAATACACTCGTTGGATATCAATCATATCGTGCGACTACTTTCTTCCGACCAAACAATTCCAAGATGAAGTCCTTCAACTTGGCTCTCACAGTTACCGCTGTCTGCGGTTTCCTCGTGTCGGCCGCTCCAGCGGCTGTGTGTGAGGATGGACTCGTCCCAATCGAGGGAGGCTCCCAGCACATGGCCAGATGTGTTCCCATCCAGGCCTTCCGTCAGGTGTCTGTGAAGGAAGACAATGAGGAGGCGAATGTCATCGAGCCCCGTGGTGGTGAGTCTCTTCTTCCCTGGAACAAACGACTGCCTTACCTTGGCAAGGTATAGTTGGATTTAATCAGCGCTGACGCCCATCAGGCCACAAAGACGATCACGACGACGAGTGCAGAGATCACAAGGATAGGGATGACTGCAAGCGCCGCAAGAAGGACAAGCACAGGAAGAAGAAGGGCAAGAAGGACAAGCACAGGAAGAAGAAGGGCAAGAAGGAGAAGTGCGAGAAGGAGCCCAAGCATCCCGATTGCCACCACGAGGACGACCATGAAGATCACAGGGATGACTGCCACGAGGACTCCAAGGAGGAAAGGTGCAGGCACCGCAATGAACAACACGACGACCGCCACGGTGACCGCCGCAAGGGCGGCCGTAAGGGCCACCACGAGGGCCACCATGACGATGATTGCCCAGAGGAGTTCAGGGGTGGACCTAACTGCCCTTGGTTCAGACACGAGGGAAAGCATGATGAGTGCGAAAGGGAGCCACACCACCCTCACTGCAAGGATAAGAAGGAGCACCACTGAATACATAGCGCTCGCATATCCTAGTCCTTGCCGCCACTGGAGAGCGTGATGGTCAAAGGGCACGCATGTAAATGTCACTAGGATGTACAAAACAACATCTACATAATAATATATATATACGGGAATAATTCTTTAAAACCTGACTTCTTCAGTCTTCGTTATAAACAAGAAACATAACGTAGGCTTGCTTAACGTCGGTTTCAGTGCAGTGGTGGGTTCCTGTCCAACATGGTCAGAACAACGTCGAATGTCACAATTTCGCTGGGATGGAATCATCAGCACGGGGGCGTCCTGCGGACGGGCTCCTGGCCCTCTGTCAGGAGAGTCTCTCGTGAACGCTAGCAACAATGGTAGCATCCACACAAACCAATGTAACCAAGTTTACAACCTCACATTAGACATCGTTGCTACGTGATCATCGTAAGACCTCCTCTTACCCCTCTCTTATAAACAGCCTCGTACCACAGAGCTACTATAATGCTTAGCGTAAATATTTGGATACGTCCTCGCTCTCGTAAAATAATTGCTGCAGCCTGTCCGATCTCCGCTTTTCTTCTTCTGCTGTCTTCTTCACCCAGCCCTTCTTTTTCTTACCCTTTTCATTATCCCTCTCTTTCCTCGTTTTTGCTTGATCAACGCCTTGGTTTAATTCAAGTACATCGCGCTTCGGCTTTGGCATTGTGGCGCCTATACCCAACCTGTCATTCTTCTCTTTGGCCTTAATTGGATACCGTATCCCTTCTCCATGAGCGCCAAGTCCTGTCCTGGCATCAGGGTCCCAGCCTTGGTCACGTAACATGCGGACACCCGTTCTGTGCCGTGATAGAGAGGAGGGTGGATGGGAATGCGGGAGGCTGAGCTGATGTGCGAGAAGTGCAGCGTGGGGAGTCGAAGAAGGAAGAGGAGGAATGGGAAGGAAACATGTCTCGCATATTTGCGGCTCAGTTTCTGTTAAACTTGTATCTGTCTTCAAATTTTGCTTCTCCAAACCATCAGGGGACTGTGACTGTGGAAGGACAAGACCTAGATAAGTCTTGCTAACACTGTGCCCGTACGATGTGGCGGACTTGGTGGTGGCGGTAGTCGTTTCGCTCGCGCGAACAAACTGTACGCGCTTACGCTTCAGGCCTGCTCCGAAGGCGCGTTGATCTTGGAGGGGTATCGTGTATTCCTCCTCATCTGAATTTGACATCACGCCGTAATGTGTATGGTCGTAAGACAGAATGGTAACAGGAGGAAGTGACGTTGAGATATGGTGCGGCAACATTGAAGGCCTTCCAAGTGGCGCTAAATTACCCCAGGTTTCGCTAGTGTAAATACCTAAATATAGTCCACAAACGTCATGTTGGCCTTGCCTGTTTCCGAGATTTTTATTTACGCGTACCTACCCCCGCCTCCACGACAAAAAAGCCAGCTGAGGGTTATCGATATTTAATTCCCAGACCGTTACCTCAGAGTCACTGGAAGGTGCACACGCTCTAAGGGTCAAGCTAGGAGTTTGTCTATTTGCACCCATGCCCGTCTCTCCAAACTGTTATTGAGCGCGTTGACCCTACCCTTCGACCGCAAACAAGATGATTATCCCGCTTATAGCAGAGGCAATATTTAATGGCATATCTTTTGAGATTGACTACTGGAATGTTCTAAAAGTTGTCGCACTCATTGCGGCCATTGTGTTGGTGAAGTTGTACTGTCGGGGGGCAACAAACCTCGCCGAACGACAGCTGCATTCGAAAGTAGTGATAGTAACGGTTTGGCTGCCTACCCGCAAGAGAGTCAAACACACGTGCTAATTACAATCCAGGGAGGCACAACCGGTATAGGTGCTGAGACGACACTCGGTCTGGCCCAGCGAGGCGCTCAAATCGTACTCCTGACTCGTCAGCCTGCATCAGATCCCTTTATAGTCGACTACATCGAAGACCTCAGAACGCGCACAAACAACGAGTTAATATATGCGGAGCAAGTCGACCTTGCCTCGACCCACAGTATACGAAAGTTTGCCACAAAATGGATTGACAATGCGCCTCCTCGGCGACTCGACATGATTGTCCTCTGTGCCGCCAGCCAAACACCCCCAGGAAAACCAATGGTTCTGACGAGTGAAGGAATCGAAGAGACATGGATGGTCAACTACTTGGCCAATTTCCATCTCTTGAGTATCCTGAGCCCGGCGATACGAGCACAGCCTCCGGACAGAGACGTGCGGATTCTCTTCACAACTTGCTCGAGTTATATCTCATCCCCGGTGCTGGAAGACGGAGAAGAAGCCCTTGACGCCAAAAAATGGAGCCCAGGAAAGGCCTATGCGCGAAGCAAATTGGCCTTGATGGTATTTGGTCAGGCATTTCAGAAGCACCTGGATGCATACAAACGCCCGGACGGTCTCCCAATGAACGCTCGTGTCGTATTCGTTGACCCGGGATATTCCCGAACTTCTGGAATGCGACGTTGGTTAAGTAGAGGCACATTGTGGGGACTGGCGCTCTATGTGCTCCTGTGGCACCAAGCCTGGCTTTTCTTGAAGAGTGCGGAGCAAGGAGCGCAGAGTTTACTGTATGCAGCTATGGATGTGACTTTGGGGAGGGGCAACGGAGGCAAGTTAATCAAAGAGTGTATAGAAGTGGATTTGGCGAGGAAAGATGTTAGAGATGAAGAGACTGCGAAGAAGCTTTGGCAAGCGAGTGAGAAGCTTATTGAGCGAGTCGAGAGAGAAGAGGCAGTTAAGAGAGCATTAAAGAAGAAGGAGATGGCTGATCAAGAGGCTGGGCAAGAGGATGTTGGAAAAGGGTCTGCCACCGATGCAGGAAATGTCCCTGAGAAGACAGCATCAGGGAACAAAAAGTCCAAATCGAAGAAGAGCAAAAAAGCCACAACATAGAGGTATGCTGGTCAAGGCTTGTCTGTGGATAGATATCTCGTTTAAGGATATATTCACATAGGCAGCTGCTCAGATTTAGAAAGTTATGATGATTAAACTATTTGATTCAAAGCACGCCTCTGCTACGGTCATCTATGTGAGTAATCATGAATCGCCGTGGCGGTTGTAATTCTATCAATGGACAACCCGCGTGATGGAAATGATAAAAGTAAGAATATTTCAGTGGCAAAACCTATGTTGTCTGCATGATAAACGTCCATATGGAAAGAATTATCGGCAACTGAAGCCCCCTTCCTCTTCCCCGACCATTTCTTCCTAGAAAACGCAAATAGCCAGCCACCTTTCAATAAACCGAAAAATGAAACTCCAACCTTCTCACCATCCCCCTCAACAGTCAATGCAATGAACCTCCTCCTCCGACCACTCGCTCACTTGGCACTTCCCTCGATAACCGATTCGATGAAGCTCCCTCCTGGGCTACTCACCTATTCGGCGCTCTCCTCAACAACCTGGTCTTCGTCTTCATAATCGCCATCACTCTCCTCCTCGCTCTCATAATCCGGAACCACCTGCGTGTGTCCATCATCATCTTTCTCCAAGTTACCAAATAAGCTTGCCATTTCTTCAATGCTCAGAGGAGCAAGGGGCTTCCCTGCCGCTATCATGGCTCCATCAATTTCGCTCATTTTCTCCTTCTGCATGTCCAGGATTCGCATGTCGACGGTGTTCTTCACAACAAATCGGGCAACATGAGTCTCCTTTAATTGCCCAATCCGGAATATACGGCCAAATGCCTGCTGTTCCACAGAATCTGTAGGATGCGTTAGTTAAACTGAAAAAAGCGAGTAAGAAAAGGACGATAGCTTACGATTCCACCAGGGATCAATAGTTATGCATCGATTGGCACATTTGAGATTCAATCCCACCCCACCACATTTCAAAACCGCAATCATGATTTTGATTTTCTTATTGGTGTGGAATTGCTCAACTGAATGAGTGCGTTGTTTCATGTTCATATCACCCTGGATTATATGTTAGCCGCGCCAGCTTCTGGCTATGCATAGTTGCAAGTAAATGTCTAAGATGAGAATAGGACTCGATGGAGTTTGAAAAGACCTACTGTGAAATATACGTGGCCCCAACCTTCCTTCTCGCAGATCAACCCCACGATTCTGGTCATCATTTTGAATTGCGTAAATACTATTTTCAAGTAATTAGTACCCAAAAGGCAAAACATTGGGAGATAGATATTCTTACTCAAGATTTTGTCATCTGGTGCCTCATGTACCCAACGTAGAACTTGGGCCTTGAGGGCGATGGTTTTTGAGCTGGGGAGAAGTTTCTTCTTTTTTTCGAGGCACAACTTTAACCACTCTGAATCCTTGATATGTGGCATAAAGTTTGCGTCCTTTTTTCTGGAATTTTGTCCCGTGGGTTGACTTGATGTAGAATGTTCGGAGCCAGCACCGTCATCACTACCTTTGAAGTCGGGGTTTATCCACGGCTCATAATGCTCGCAAATTTTCTCGCACTTTGGGCATGTCGTATAATCAAACTCCAATGTAGCCGCCTGTGCATGCATATTACCCTCAAGGCAGACCTTGCAGAATATATGACCGCACTCTGTCTTAACAGGGTCCTGAGGTAGGTCCGAACAAAGAATGCAGACGATGCGGGAATATATCTTTTCATGATCGGCCTCACTGAAAAACCCTTCAAAATCGAAAGTTTTTCCGAAGTCAGAACGCCCGAATGCAGTTTTGCCGTTGCTTTGATCCGGTTCGCTTGATGCAGGCTTTGAAGCCCATTCTTCAATTTGTTCATAAAGTGGGCGTTTGTCTTTCTTGAGGCGCCGTAGCCTGCATTTAAGTGCAAATAGGTCTTCGGCAGTGAATAGGTCTTTGATGCACCTCTCGAGAAGAAAGGGATGAGACGCAGCTTGTCTGAGCCTCAAAAGTTGTGTCAAGTATACCCCATAATTCTTTTCGGCGGTTCCTTCCTTGAAGTGGGTGTTCATCATTCCGCGGAAACGGTCTTCTAGTGTGCGGTAGATAGCTCTTTCCACTCCACTGAGAGTCACAATCTTCAGATAAGGATGAATTGGTGGCAGCTGAACCAATGGACGCCCAAGGATCTTAGATCCCATTGTTCTCCTCCTAATATTGATTAGCTGACGTGCGTTTTGGTATCACTTGGCCACTTACTTCATAATTACACTAAGCATGACATTGAGTCTCTTAGTTGAATCATTGGCATCTGGATCGCCAAAGTTTTTCTTGAACATAGAGAAGCTGTCTGCCCAATTCATCCGTAGAAACCGAAAATACGGATACAGCTCGTTGAGGCTGTTTAAGACGGGAGTGCCGGACAGAGCCCATCGATAAGTCGAATCCAGTTTATGGCAAGCTATTGAAGTTTGCGACTTGTGATTTTTAATGGCCTGAGCTTCATCGAGAACAACCCGGTACCATTTAACTCGCTGCAGGTCACCTTTCTCTGAATCGTGACTGTCGGCCCAGTCATCTTCTCCCAATTTCTTAGCGTCTGCCTTATCTTCCGGTGTGTTTGGAAACGGCCAGCTATTCATAACTTCTGTGAAGCTTGTCAATACAATATCACAGTCTGAGAGAATATTGGTGGATATTCTTGAAGAGGCTTTATAAGGCATGACTTTTTGGAAGACCTTCTCATCGACATGTACCTTTATTTCGGCTTCCCACTGCGAAAGTAAGCTTGCTGGGACTACTATGAGCGTAGCTTTTCTCATCTCCGCAATATCCTGCTTTGCTGGCGGGTTCCCCACCATGGTGGCCAAAGTTGACACGGTCTTACCAAGGCCCATAGCATCCGCTAACAGGCCCCCATGAGGCCTGTTTATGGAAAGCTCACGTTTGACCATCCAATCTGCTGCCAGTAACTGGTGATGGTACAGTGGTGTCTTCATACCGACCAGAAGCCATTTCCCATTTTTTGCTTTGACTCTTCCATGGCCAAATGCTTTCGATGCTTCATACAACTCATTCCTTTCATTTTTTGCTTTGTAAGTGTCGTAGTCGAGGGGAATGCTGCTGATAAGTTCTCTCAGCTGGTTGGCCTTAACGTTTGTGACAATATCAGGGCCTTTCTCAATATCGCCTTGCTCCATGCGCTCCTTGATAGCATCGCTGTGAATAAGGTTAGCCAGAAGCTTTTGCACCGTATCATCAACTTCTGGCCATTGGTTTCTCATCCTGCTCCTATATGTTTTGGAAGCCCCTGGCGGAACCGGCCCAGTTGGTTGCTTCCTGCCTTTCTTTGCCGCACGCCCCTTATTTCCAGCAGCTTCAGCCTTTGCAGTGTTCCTTGCCCTTTTCTCAGCCTCTCGGTCACGTAAACTGTTGTGGACGTCTCGAGCTGTCTTATTTATGGCTCTTCTCCGTGGTGCTCTATTTTGGCCTGCAGTTGCCGGTGGTAGTTCGCTTTGAGAAGTGTAATTTGGATGCCCTTCCGCTATCTCAGCAGAATGGATTTCTGCGTCGTCATCATCGCCCAACAGACATTCATTGCTGTTATTCGTCTCTGCACCTCCGGGGAATGATTTGCCTTTTTGTAAACGCCGAGATGCAGTTTGGAGGCGTTGGCTAGCTTGGAGGTATTCCAGATGTTGGCTCCCAGTCAATTCTTCGTTGTTCTTCATGGCATTCTCAAGAGCGTCCATCTTCCTCGATAAAACCTCCCGCTCATCTGTGCCACTTCCTTCATTATCCGCATCCATCCACGAATGATCTTCCTCGTTATTGTTGTCCATGTTGTGAAGTACAGCTTCTGTGGACGGAATTTCATCGTTGAATGATCCGGGGTTAGGTCTTTGGACCATTGCTCTACTGCCATCAAAGATTGAAGCTGCTCCTGATTTTCGCTTTAGTAAAATCTCCCGTTTCATGGCTTCCTGTGCCACACGAATACGTTGGGCTGGATCATGGCCGTTGAAGTGTGGAGTGGGAGCCTGAGGATGGTGGATGGGTTCTTCAGTATGACTCTGCATGCTGATGTCGTCGTCGGGATCTGGGGTTACGAATAAGCCCCCTCTTGGCCTTGCATCTTGGATATCTTCGCCACTTGGTAGACCTTGGCTGGGTTGGGTGGGCGGTGGAGTATGACGTCCTGTTCCAGAAGCGTCCATCGTGAAAGAGATCTGCTGGGAGAAAACGAAAATTGTGTGTCTTCAAGTATCTGTTTATCTTGTTGAGAAACCGGATGCTTTGGAGGCGGAGGTTATCAGAGTCGGGTCAGGCTTGGTGGTGAGCGGCACATTGGATCTGTCATGGCGGTTAGAAAATAAAAATACGGCCCAAGGTTCCTCGCAGTGAAGTGGCTGAGTCAAATGAATCGGGTAAACAAATACAAATGGGGTGAGAGCATTAGTGAATGAAATGTAAACAGTTCAGCAGAGGGAGAGCTAAAGCAATAGTAGCTTTGGAAATATGTCGAACTGTGAAACACAGCTGATATCGACGTGTAAATGGTGAAGGTTGCCCAAATCAAGAACTATGTTGACGCTGTCCTTCCAATATCGAAGTGATAGCAGATGTTTGAACTAACCTTGTCATGTGGCATGTGATGGCCTGTCTTGAAAAGACAGAAATAGGAAGAAAGCGAGTATAGTGGTGCAGGCGCAGACGTTGGCAAACCGTGGTGGTCGGTATTGGTTCCTGGTGGACGGTAAGATAAAGGATGCATGTGCTGTATGAGGAAGATGACCTGCCAAGTGCGGGTTGGTCCCACCTTGAGAGTTGTTTGATGAAGGTGTAGATGGATAAGGTAGGTTCTATGTTGTAGATGGTAGATAAGAAGGATCAACTGAAAAGGTTTTGGAGGGTCGGGTGGATGCTTTGGATGGCTGGGCAAAAACCTCAAGTTTGCTTGGATATTAGTGATAGAAAAGCTCGAAAGACCAAATATACGGCAATAAAAGAGGTAGCCTTCGAAGTCGGGCTCTGAGCGGCTGCAACAGGACAAGAGTAACGGTAAAAGCTGCCTGGGCGGAGAGTGACTGTGGTTTAGGAGACCCGGGGTTGAGAGGAAACAGTGATAGGGCTGAAGCTCCGGGCCTTATCACCGATGAGCAACCAGATAATAACCGGGAAGCAGGTAAACAGTGTAAGAAGATCTACCCTGAAGGTAACTTCAATGAGAGCGAGTAATTGGAAATAAACCGAGAGTGATGAAGATTTGACTTGTCTGGCAAGTCCAAGGATAGAAAATGGGAGAAACAGCACCGTGGCAACAATAAAAGGCAAAATAATTTGATGAGAAGGAATATCACTGTAGTGGTTGAGCTGAAATAAGCTTTGGGTATCAAATTAATAAATTCAAAGCCAACGTGAATGAAGTATGTGGAAGGCGCAAGCATTATTATAATGGGGAGATGCCAGAGGATATATCTCTACAAACCATTACCAGGCTCAGAAAAGCCAACCCCCGGCATCAGGAACTACTTGGGACGTGAACGTGAACTGGCCCAAGTAGTTCCTGCTGTGAATTGGGCTGCTGGTGAGTCTGAGGTGACAATGTGGTGATCCCTCCCGTTTTGTAGCTCAAACGTGAGATTAAGCTTTGACGCTAACGGCCGCCTACCTAACCCCGCCATGTGCTATCTCAAACATGTCACCTCTCACAGCATATTCGCCTGGAAAGACCGCGTCATTCGTTCAAATAAATCGGATTTAACCACTCCCTCGAAACCGCTACGCCAATAAACAACCAGCTCGAACTGTAGAAAACGCTTCCCGCCAAAGAGTCACCACAGCCCCGCGAAGCAATGGATCTCATCGACCCCACCACCTCCACCCGCCTCCCTCCCGACTCCATCCAGCGCGTCCTCTTCCTCTCACCCACCGTCCACGTCTACAACCCTCCTCCACCAGCATCCAGCAAGGGACATATCGCCGCGTCATGGACCTCCCCCGTGTCGCGCCAGATCTTCACCGCCCGCCTCCGCATTCTCGAAACTGCGATACCTACCCCCCAAGGCGGCGAGAAGCTGAAGGCCGATATCCTGCTCGAGGACCCAAAGACCGGCGAGCTGTTTGCTGCGGCGCCGTATACTACGCCGGCTGTGGTAGAGCAGGTGGCGGACTCGAGTCGGTTCTTCGCTGTCAGGGTTCAGGACCCTAGCGGAAGGAAAGCGGGGTTGGGTATCGGGTTTGAGGAGAGATCGGATGCTTTTGACTTCAGTGTTGCGCTGCAGGAGATTCGCAAGACGCTTGGCCTTGATGTCGTGGCTGGAGACCCTCGCAGGCCCGCGAAGAAGGAGACCGATGCTAGCAAAGTGGAGCGCGACTTCAGCTTGAAGGAAGGGCAGACCATAACTGTCAACCTCGGTGGAAAGACAGGCAAAGGCAGGAGATCTCTGGGCGCGTCATCCGGCAGCGGTAGCAATGATGCAGGTGGGGGTGGGGGGTTTTCATTACCACCACCGCCGAACGCACAAGCGGGGTTTCTACCCCCTCCTCCAAGTGCCCAAGATGTGAAGGCGCAGAAAAGGCTAAGCCAGACGCAAACCCCGCCTGCACCAGGCTCAATTGGGGATTTTGGATTCGATGATGGGGAATTTGGCGAATTTCAGTGACGAATAAACGAGAGTTAATTGGAGCGGATGAATATGTGCTGTTACAATTGTAAATATACCCAAGACAACAAATATGCAATACAGTACAAACGCGCTTCCATTTCCACCATGCCTTGCGAGCATATTTGTGCTAATTGTCCGATCCATCAGCCTGCGAGCACCCAGGAGAATAGTAACCCAGGTACTGAGGATAATCACCTCCCCATGACCTGGAGCTCAAATCTGGTATGCTCATCCTACTCTGCGCTCTTCTGCGACCTGCTGCGATCTCAACCATTGAATCTGATCTTGCCACCCGCACTGGCTTCTGTTCCATCGCATCAGCCCCCGAGATCCGAGACATATTCCAGTCGCTGGAGCTGTCAACAGGGACTGGAAGCTGCCAGTCGCTGGAGCTGGGCACTTGAACCTGCCACTCGTTGCAACCCATGATCCCACCACCTTCCGTCGATTCCGGTGGAGTAGCCATCACATATCCAGGCGCTGGTACTTGCTGGACCCATCCCTGGCCACCATAGTATCCTTGTGGTTGAGCGTCACAGAGAACTTGTTGACTATTCCACGATACCACATCACCTCCATTCCAACCCCCCCAAGCATTTCCACCCATCCCAACATTCACCCCCATCCCCGCCCCTCCACCACCCCCCACTACCCTCTCCCTCTCCCTCTCCACCCTCCACCACCTCTCCCTCTGCTGAATCACCAGCGTCACCTCCCCCAACCGCTGCAAAATCAACTTCTCCTGCCTCACACTCATATCCGCCGCATGTCTCTTCGCCGCCAAATCCCTCCTGAGCCACTTCGCCTCCTTCCCCCCCATCGGCGCCCCCGATGCCATCCGCGCATTGAGGTCCGCGATTACCGTCAGAAGTGCCGTCGCGCGGACGTCCTCCCGCTGCAGGGACGAGAGGAGGTACGCGCGCTCGGCGAAGATGGAGTTCATGGCCTGGAAATGGTGGTCTGGGGAGAAAGAGGGGATGGGGATGAAGGGGCCGCTGTGGTGGTTTGGCGTGGGGGGTTGGTAGGGGGGTGGGCGCGGGCGGTGGCGGGGGGCATAGGTGTTTGTGAAGATGGGGTTGGCGTGGGGCCGGCTGTTTCGTTTTTGATATCTGTTGACCATTTGAGCGGGTTTGATTGCGTGAGAAGTGAGGAGTGGGTGGGCGGTGCGCATTAGATGTACTTACAAGCTTCTGTGGATATATAAATAAATATGGGATAAAGACTGTGTACAACGAATTATTCTCCAGTCCCTAAGAATATCTGGGAAGGCCGAGCTGTTTCTAGAAGAGGGAGCATGGGCCTTCGAATGAGACTAATAGTCTAGGTGCTCTAGAGTATGCACAGCAGGCCGCGCAACAGAGCCTTGTGGAAAGAAACTAGAAGCCAAATATAACTCTCAACAAAGGCGAACATAGCCATCCTACGCTAAGGCACCGTGCCGCACTCTGCAACAAACAAAGAACGCGAACAAGGAAAAGCGCAACGACTAGAGGTATGTCTCTTTGGCGTGCATATTGACATACTCTGATGGGACTGAAATATTTATCCGTAAAGTATAGTGAGAGAGGTGCCGTATATACCAAAAAGGAAGTTGTAGCGCAGCAAACGCCACCACAACGGCGACTTTGAAACCAACGTCTCCTTCTCTTTGTTCCCAATGTTTATCTATTTCTGCTGTTAAGGCTAGAATCTAAATATATACCTGTCATCCATACCATTGGTTATTTCTCTTTCTCGTTGCTGGCGCAGCACATATTCTTGTGTTGCGTTCTGCCAGCAGTCCCGTAGAGAACATCACAACCACTGTAAAACCGTAGACACACCTACCCCTTTCAAGGAAACTACTCTGACAGGTCCCCATCCCCAAATCAAAAGGTCATCATATCTGTAGCATCATTAGCGACAATCGACTCATTAGAACACCCAAACATACCTCGGCCAAAAAGTGCTCGCTTCGCCCAATCCATAGCTAACAGCAACCTCGTTCTGATACTGACACTCTGTGCGAAGTAAACACTCCTCCACGCATATACCGCCCACAGGCCACCCAATACATTCCATCCCCCACCGAGATCAAACACTGCACTATTTCCTAGATACGCCAAGCTACCCAGGTGGTGATACTTGAAAGATTTATACACAGCATCGTCCAAATCACCATCGCGCACCTCGTTCATTGTCAAGCCCGGCGCAGCACGTGACATCTTATTGAACTTATGAGCTAGATACTGGCCCTGTTGGTGGGCTCGCTGGGCGGTAGCAGGGAGCGAAGTAAGCGTATTATCAATCTGCATCAGCAGTTCGCGCATTTCGCCAAAATCGAGAGTTCCAGACTGGTCCTTGTCGTAGGCTTCGAAGAGCTTATCCAGGCGCTTCAGATGTTCTGAGGCTTGTGGGAATTGGCGCCGAATGCGGCGGCCAACTTGGATCCACTCGCCGAACTCGATATGCATAGTTTTGGGGTCTTTTCCTTTCTCATATGCTAGGTTGTTGAGGAAGGAGACGAGGTTGTCCGCGACGTTGTTTTGGACGGTGGAGCAGTCGCCGATGGCGTAGACATCTCCCAATGGCGCGCCGATGAGTCGGAGGTGCGAGTCGGTTTCCAAAGCATGCTTATTCTTTTGGGCGTCACCAAGGGTTTGGGCGACGTTTTTGGAAAAGTCGGTCTGTGATACGCCTGTGGACCACAGACAGAAGCCCATAGGGAGTTCCTTAGTTATAGTCTCTCCATTTTCATCATTTTGTGTGAAGAGAATTTTGTCAGGCCTGACTTCTTTCACACGAGAATTGGTGAGGACCTGGACTTGGTCGCGAGAGAAGCGTTCTTCGGCGTACTTGGACACGGCTTCGTCGTAAGTGTTCAAGATGTGGCCTCGAGACTGGATAAGATGTACGGACACTTCGTTGCGAATAAGTCGGGGAAAGTATTGTGTCAGGTCCTCGTTGAGAAGATCAAACAATTCAGCGGCAAATTCGACACCGGTTGGGCCGCCACCGGAAACAACGAACGAAAGGAGGCGTTTTCGCTCTGCCTCGGATGTCGTAGGGAGACTAGCAGCTTCAAGGTTGTTCAGAATCTTGTGCTTAATTTGCCGAGCATCATCGAGGTCCTTCAGAAAGTTGCAGTTCTCAAGGCCCTTGACGCCATAGGGATTCGTTGTTGATCCCACGCCAATGACAAGCTTATCGTATGGTAGGTAGAAGTGGGTTCTTTTTCCATCTGAGCCAACTTGCGACACCTCAACCAACTTCTCTGAAAACTCGACACCTTCGGCTCGGGCCTTGATGAAGTGGCCCTTGATATTGGAGACGATTCGTCGGATAGGCTCAGCAAGAGAGCGTAGCTCCAGCGTTCCCACAGTGGCAGACGGCAGCATAGGCGTAAATAAGAAGTAGTTTGTTGGCGAGATCAGAGTAACGTGGTAGTCCTCTACCCTCAATTCCTTGATCAAAGCCACGCTTCCCCATCCGCCTCCCAGTATAACCAGTCTCGGCTTGTTCTGCTGGCGCTCCATTTCGGCGTCATCCTCATCGTCCATGAGAACCTCTGCAATGGGCAAGTTCTTCGGACCCCCGCGCTTCGGGTTCAGGGCTAGGTCGGATATCTGAATGTCCCTCTGAGAGACATCTTCCCTATAAGTCGACGCATCGTACAGGAAGAAGCTGATGACACCAGCTGACGCAACCGTTATCGAAATACCCAACCACGCAGCGGCTCTGTACACGAAATTGAGGGTTCTCGATCTGGTTTTCAGCACCTGCTTGCCTGGCGACAATCGAATTGGTGTATGAGAGAGGAGTCGCCAATTGGAGTTTCTCAGCGCGCCAACAACTTGTGGCCGCTTTCGCAAGGTATGCGGACCTCTCGAGACTTGGGATGCATATTGAATCGTGCGCCCCCTAACTGACGGGGGCTGCTGGAGAGCTCTGGCTCTTAATATCGCAGCATTGTTTGAAGAGACGAGGGGCGCGATGCGAGGTGATCGGAGCATGGTACTGAGGTCTTTGACCGGAAACGAGCGACAAACATAAGAATCAAAACGGCTCTATTGCGCGCTAGACATCAATGCCAGATATCGGGGAATGCGCGTTATTAACAAGCTGGTGAAGTTTGACAACGAATGGAAATATTTGGCAGGGCCGCGTTTTGGGACCGGATTGGCCGGTTTGAATACCAGTTGTTGGACCTTGACAAGGACGCTAACATCAGTACCAATGACGTCGGGGTCTGTCTCGGTGGAACAAACCTCCGGCAAATCGGCAGAGAATTGAGTTCCTGAGCGGCATTTCCGGAGCGGCATTTCTTGAATTTCGACAGGTTCGAGTAAGATGTTTATACGGGTACCTTATACCGTAATCAAGGTTGTTGGAGATTCCCCTGAATTATCATGGACGTCGTAGACATTTGGCACATCAGAGTCCCCTAGAGTTCGACAGACACATCACTCACAATTAATTCAAGGACGAGGTTCAATTGTGATAAGTTTGCATTATGTAGTTTCCCACTGTGACCATTGCACCATCAAAACGCCTCCTCATCAGATCATTAGTAAGTTGTATTACACGGTCATAGGCTCATGTGTATTATCGCACGGCTCTGTCCGCACCTGGAACATCTCCGCCGAGGGCAAGGTCAAGCTGCTCTGGCAAGGTTATCTTTGCATCCTTGGACGCGCCTTCCGCCCACGAGCGCAATTTTACGAGGTTTCGGATCGCGGCATTACGTCTTTGGCCTTGGCTGGCCAGGATGGCTTCGTTAACTCTGTCAGCGACTTTCTTTCGAAGGTCAGGGTGTAGCAATTCGGCAAGTTGGGGCTCAAGTTGATCCGGAGGGAAAATCAAGAGCGCCATTGTCCTCTCCAGGTCTTCGAGGAAGGCTGGATTGTTCGGCGCCTTGGGCGCGAGCTGGGTGGTAGCAAAGGTCAAAGCAGGACCAATGCTTCCGCCTGGCGTCAAGGAACTTTCCCGAATGAGCTCAATGAGCTGCAGACGAAGCAAGGCAAAGTGGAGCGAGACATCCGAGTCAAGAATCTGATTACAATGTTAGAACAGGTTCTGATCTAGTGTGATGTAATGAAGTAAAGGGTTTTGGTTTTGCTCATACTGAGGACTGAAGTATGGTTTGTTTTTCTCATCAACGACCCGAAGGCTATATGCGTGGTGCATGAAACAATAATCATCGCAAAGGGAGAGGGAATATGAAATATGTATAGTGACTAACCTGAGGGTTGAGCTCATTGATTGCTTCAATGGCATTCTGTATACTGCCGAGATGGATGTCATGCTGTATTCTGTTGCGAAGAAGAACCGAATCTTGTTGTCTCGCAGGGTTCAGATTGGCCTCCTTGGAGAACCTCTCAGCAGCAGTTGGATAGCCTTCCGCTGTAAGATAATCAAGTATCAAAACATTGAGATCACTATTGTCACCAACATTAGTATATTGGGACTTCCATTGACAGTGTTCCTCGTTCAAAGCTGGGTAGTTGAGGGCGGTTTTCAGAAACAACTTATAAGTTTTCCACATTCGAAATTTCTCGGAGAGATTCCCAGTTGATTGAAACTCATCATATGATGCCCACGAAGTGAAGGTGCTGTGAACGGATAGGAGAATGTCGACATACCTTTTGGACGGTTTGACGTCTTCCATGCGTGACTCGAAGCCAGCTGTAGACGAAGCTTTAGCTGCTCTGAAGGCCTGCACCAGTTAGCGTGCGATGGCAGGTTCTCGCTGAAGAACCAACCATCTTCCTAGCTATATGACTGCCTCATCTGTGAGATGAAGTGCCAACGAGCAGTGTCCAGCACCGATGGGCCACCTGATTCAATGCTTTAAATCCGTGGACAAGGTTGCTTTAAACCACCTTCAAGTAACTGACCGTTCTTGGTAGACTGCGCTACGAAAGAAGGTAGGAAAATTCTTGATGTGAAGAGTAAGTTGAAGAGAGAAGAAGGAAGAAGTTTTCGTCAACGAGATATACTCTTAGCTGGAAATACGCGAGATTCTACGGTAGACGGTACAGAAACCCCAACCCCACCATTCGGCGCTATTCCTAATTGGAGCTATCTACAAAAGAAACGCCAACCAACAATCGAAAAACCAACATTGTAGTATGATATTGGCACCACTGGGAAATATTATTCTATCAAAATTATATGCATTGTAGAGAAGCAACTGATCTCAATAATTTAGCTATTTTACCGGAATAATAGATAGGATAATAGAGAGCGGAGTGGGTTTAACGTTGGCCTTATATTATTTTCACAGATTAAAATACGGAGAAATTGCACAAAGAAATAAATTATATTGGGATTTGTATATTTATCTTTTGTAAAATATTTACTCAAGCTTTCAAGCTTTCAAGCTTTCAAGCATATATTAACTCTATTTTCTCCTCAAATCAAATCGCTCCCAATAGAAAAGCGCGTCAAACGTCTAAACCGGCAAATATGACATCACAAGCAAGAAGCCGAGGCTGAGCCGCGGCTGAGCTACCCCCACAGCCGCCGTACGCCTGGCTCGCACGACCATAGTTGCTCGAACAAGTCAGAAGATTTTGTAGAAACGCAATCAAGCAATGTGAAATAAACAGCTGTCTGTTTTCTCACATCTCACTGCCCTCCGCAATCACCAGCACATTGAGCCTCTTCCAAGGTTCAATTGCCACCGTTTGTTCATCTGCGAACCAAGGGAGGGAGGCAGGCACCTTCAAGCTCCAACGGGACAGAATGATTTCGAGTCTCCAGGGTCGGCGGCCACAGGTATGCTTGTACTGTGCTATAGTACCGTGTTTGACAGCTTCTAACGTTCCCTCAGGTCCCGCAACAACAAGTTCCTCCGCCGATGAACCAGCAGACCAATCGCTCCATGGGAGTGATGCCACAGCAAATACGACCGCAGTATGACGCTGCGTCTCAGCATCCGGTGTTCTTCACGTCGAGGATGGTGAAGTTGCCGAATGGGGTTGCGGGGGCGGGAGCCAGTCCGGTGGCGATGGGGTACCAGTTTGAGGAAGGGAGGAAGGACGGTGGCGTGATTGGGGGGAAGCAGAAGTTATAAATGACAACATGACGGCACAAGAGAATTATTTTCTGAATTCGAAGTCAGGGGTAGCGAGAGTTTGGTGGTTGTGACGAGCCGAATTAACGAGGATATGAATATTTGGCTTGAGGCCTGGATGAAATATTTCTAGTGAAGGTGAGGATGGATGTTTATATACTGAGACCAGCAAATAGATATTGTAGGTAAAAGAATATATCCATAGTATATAATCTGGCTGCAAGAGCTAAGTAACTTACGTTCCTTATCCCGCCTGCTTATCCGTCCTAAAACAAAATTTCCAGACGCTGTTCTCAAATTCACTTCTACAAGCGACTGGCAACAGAACAGGCTTGCACCGCTACTCTCCTCCAAACCAAAACAAACAGCACCACACACCACTTGTTTATTACAATCTTGCTTCCTCATATCGATCTACTATCTCCGGTAGATAAAAGTTAATCCGGACCGTTTCGATCTCACTTACCACTTATCATCGCTACCTCTCAAGGGAAGGAAAAAAATGATATTACCACCAAAACATGCTTCACCTGAGCATTCACCTACCAAACAACGTACCTATCCCCCCTTTTCTGAATGTCAATAAACAGTCACGACTAACTTCTCATAGCCCCCCCAGGAACTACCTCCTGGCGCCCAGTTAACTGCATTTACTGCACCCACCACGCCCATGAGAACATGATGATTCCAACACCCAAGCCCCGAAAGAGGCGTCTCTCTTTTTCTGAAATAGATGAATCACCCGCCATCGATGCTGCCATTGACATCTTCCAAAAATCACAATCTTCTATCATGGTCTCCCTCCCGTCGAACGGCTGCTTCGATACAATGGTCCAGCGCGTCGAGGAGACAATGGAGCTGGTGGACAAGAGAGGGATCAGCTTGGCGCATAAGGCAAAGAGAAGGAGGACTATTGCGGAGAGGTTGAGTGAGAGAAAGCGCGCTGTGGAGAGTAGGTATTTGCTGGTGTTGAGGCCTGTGTTATGAAGGTAAGATGCGGAACTGACAGGTAAATAGACAACGTCCCCCTTGGTGAGACAGGGCACCCAAACAATACCCTCCTTGCTCTGTCCTCGGACCAAACAACCACAAAGAACTGCTCCGAATGTCGAATCCAGAAACAAACCCCAACTCTGCCATCCAAAGCCAAACGGGGCGCGACAACGCAGGATTTCAGCCCCATGCTCCGCGCCATGATTTCCGAAATCGAACCTGAAAACCAGAATAACGAGAACACAAGCGAGGATTACAGCCAGCCCGAGACACTGGTTGTGGAGAAGGAGTACTCACCGTTGAAGATTAGGATTGTGAAGGTGCCGGAGAGGAATGGAGGGTATATTATTGCGAAGAGCGGGGATAGGGATTGGATGCTTCAGTTGGGGATGAGGTTGGATAAGGAGGAGAAGGAGCGAAAGGAGAGAGATGAAGTGGGGAAAAAGGGGAAGGAGAAGGAGAGAGATGAAGAAGAGTGTGTGATCGTCGACTAATTCGATGAAAGGGGGTTTGTGTTGGGTGACAAACGCCACGATGGTTATATGGATCAGCTCAGACCAGCCAGCTCTGTATATATCGAGGAAGCTCTGGTTAATATCACTGAGAAACAGAAATGGAAGAGCAACAAAACAAATGCAGCTGACTGTTGAAAATCCAAATACATATATAAATAGTCTTCTGCCAGCAGTTCTCGGCTGCCGAGGATACGATATTGGTGGTAAGCTTTGAACTACTAACCCTATTTATCTTAAGCTTTTAGTGGGTCAACACTCAGGGTGGTGCCATCAGGGGATTATTCTGGAGAATGACTCTTGCTTATTCTCTGTGAGGGATAGCGGCACAAAATAATTGCCATTGATGCAATATTGTAAAGACAACTAAAATTCTTGGTGCATAATGCACCTATGGGTATATGTCTTAATATCTAAGTGCCTACTTAGCTCTTAAGTAACCGCTCCATCTTCATCATTAATTCATCGTTTTGAAGTCTAACAGTATACTTTCAGCCAGGGAATCATCCGCTAGGAACTTCCAACCCGTTATCGCCATGCCCTTAGCCGCACTTATTGCACTCCTATATGCCTCATCCGAAATAGCAATTCTTGTGAAGTCAGGCGTGTGATTTGCCTCGCCTTTTTCGGCTGCGATAGCGAAGAGACCGTGAAACGTAGGGACAACGTGAGAGACATTTCCTTGTTTCCGTTAGCTATTGAAGTGGGAAGATCAGGTATATCGATGGGATTCTGGAACTACATACCCATGTCAGTGCCAAACGACGCTGCAGTGTTACTGGCGATGTCGTTGTGATATAGCTCCCCAAGCTCGCCCATTGCCGAAGTGAACTCGGTGCAGAGAGTTTCGTTTGAGCGTAGATCTGCGTACACGTCCATACTAGAATCTGTAATTAGTTTATGATCTGACGGCAGTGCTGCAGGCTCAGAATGAACATGAGCTCAGGTATAACGTACACATCTTTAAAAACAACTTCGCATCCAGTTGCTAACGCTGCACCCCTAAAGCAGTTCTCCACCCTTGCCTTCATACTTTTAGCTTCCGTCAGCGTACGAGTCCGAATGCTGTATTCGATTGTCGTATGGGGCGTCGTGATATTGCTTTTCTGTCCACCTTCCTTGATAACAATCCCAATTCGATTCTCAGGTCGCATCTGCTGTCTGAGCATCCCAATGGCACTGTATGCAAGTGTAGCCGCATCCAATGCGTTGATACCCTCCCACGGCGCTGTTCCACAATGAGCTGCCTTCCCCGTAAATTCCACATTCCCTATTTGACCTGTGAGACAAGTGCCGTACGCAACACCGGCGGCGCCGGCAGGAATTGCGTCCTTGCCCACGGGGTGGATCATCATGTTTGCATCCACGTCGCTGAAGGCTCCGGCATCGATCAACTTGATTTTCCCACCGCCGCCCTCCTCCGCCGGTGTTCCTAGTAGACGTACGCGGCCTGGTATTGAGGAGGCAGCTAGAGCTGCTGCAACACCGAGGAATGACGCGACGGAAGAGACGGCGATTAGGTTGTGGCCACAGGCATGGCCTATTCCTGGGAGCGCATCGTACTCTGCACAAAATGTGAGAACGCGGCCGCCGGAACCAAACTCGGCGCTGAAAGCGGTGGGAAGGCCGTAGGCGTGGCGTGTAACTATGAAGTTGTGGGATTCGAGGAAGTTGGCAAGGTTATCATGAGCTTGGAATTCTTCGTAACAAAGTTCCGGATTGGCGTGGATCTAGGTGAGGGTAAGTGTTATTTCCTAATTTTCTTTTGGTAGAGGTCCGAGTTAGAACTCATTTACCTTGTGATTGATGCCTTGAAGGTCGGCATCATGGTTGTCGATATTATTGAAGATTATTGCTTTTGCTATATCATAACTAATTGAGTCGTGATTTTGAACTGCAATAGATTCTGTCACCGGCAATGTAGAGTGAATGAGTGTCGTATCTTGATTTTGAACAGGAGCAGATTCTGTCACCGGCAGAGTAGAGCGTATGAGTGTCATATCTTGATTTTGAACAGCAGTAGATTCTGTCACCGGCAATGTAGAGCGTATCAGTGTCATATTTGGTACTTCACAATCAGCACTGGAAGAGTATAATGTGAGAAGAAGGTGGTGCAACCAGGAGCTGCTATGTACTGGATTACCCAAGCCCACTAATGTAGCTTCTAAACTGGTATACCGGTGGCGCCTGACTTGCAGGAGCCATCTTATCACGGACTGACTACTAATCTGGTGGCTATACGAGTCTCCCCTTCTCGGTCATGAGTATCCGCAGCCGTCGTCAATATATCAAAGGCGGAGTTGGTTATCGCACTAAAGTTGACGACGACTTAGCGGTATCGCCCACTAACTTACGAGTCACAGATAACTGTGTGCGGTACTTGCCACTAGATCAGCTACTCGGCAGACAGCTCGGTTGGTAGGTCTGTATTGACCAAAGGCCTTCCGTGTATTACGACTGGCAATAATGGACTGATTATACACCTCAGATTATATCCAGCATCTAAATATCCTACTTATGAGACTTTGCCGCCGAGTAGCTTCCTAATTGTGGCCATGCTAGTGGTTCTGGTCCTGTCCTTAACGCCAAGGACTTTTACTATTGCCAGATTCAAACGGACCCCTGTAATTTTCCCCAATATCCACTCTCGATGTAACAGATCATTTGTTTCAATGCCGGCAATGAAAAGCGCCCAATGAAATTTTTCGAATTTCGGAGGTGAACCTCTGGTGCAAATGCGTTGGGCTAAGGTCAAGAGAGATTCCAAAGCGCGTTTGGTGGAGGGTGATGCTACACTGCCAAACATAGACTCGTTGCAACGTGCCCGACAAATTTGTAGAGCATGAAAAATAACGACAGAGATAGCACTGTTGAGCCATATCTCTGACTGTTCACTTGAGGTGTTACTTGCAAGTAGGAAGATAGATGCATACTTCTACATTGCCGTATTAGTACTTGGAAATTTGGATAGCAAGAAGGATACATACTATTTCCAAAATTGAAAATCTGGAATCAAGCTTATGTAGTGTCTCCGTCAAGCCCGTTTCCATGTATGCATTGTTTTGCTCGATGATTTCTTGATGAAGAGATATCATGTCAATCAACATATCAATTGGATGAAAGTGGTTGATATCAACAAGCACTTCGTCGGCGGGATACTCATCGCCCCAATTTAGACTCAGTGCATCTGCTGATATTTGACGAAGTCTGTCAAGTTGGTTTGGATCGTTGCAAAGGCGCGCGCTCAGGCCGCCTCCACAGCCATGAAAGCCGATAAATGAATCTTCACTGTATAGCCAGATAATTAATCTAGCTGCCAAGCTTGAGTCGCAGCGCTGTGCCACTGTTTGTGGTAGGATGCCTCCGCCTTCGAGAATATCGGAAGAATGCGTCGTTTGAGACGAAAAATGTTTGAGGCCGCCCAAGGAGCATTTCTCGATATAATCAGCAGCAGTGCGGCTGAGCTCCCCTATCTTTGACCGATCCATAGCAACCTGCCTTGTTAAGTAGAGATATATAAAGTAGAAAGCCGATATGATAACCGGGTAGTCTTCAGCCGAACCGTAAGTTTTGATTTCTATGAACATTCTTGTTCCCTCTTTGAAATGTGCACTGGCCGCTTGTAAATTCCCGGGTGTATTTTGGGCTGTAGACAGATCGTATATTGATACCGCTAACAAGAGGTGCATTATCATTGAGCTCCGCAGGGCGAGGCGAAGGAGTAGAGCAGAGAAAGACCATCGAGGGCTTTTTGTCGTTTGGCAAGGCCCAATATCAGATTGATAATATATTAATGCACTGTGGTCTTTAGGCGTCAACGTTATAGAGTTCGACAATTGAACGTTGTATAATGATATTAGTTTTGGTAGAGGGAATGGTGTTGAGGCCGAATAATTCATATCGATATCCTGAATGGTGGTGTGACTCCAGGCGTCTGAACTATGTTGTAAACGTTGAGGTCCCATAGTGGCAAAAGAAGCAGTCCAGTCATTGCTGTAATCAGGAAACTGTCCCCCAGTGGATTGCATTCCAGAAACTTCATTGCTGGCGTGTTGCAATTGCGCAGTCCAAAGATCCATAAACCCGTCGTCACTGGCTAGAGCATCTATTACTCCATTCACATGAGCTGCGGAGACATGTGTAAGGTCCGTGGAAGTGTTCCCTGATAATTGAGGAAAGCTATCATTGCCATGAACAGTTTCGACGGCCAGCTCCTGGCTGGTCGCTGGCGAAGAGGAGTCGTAAGAGTAATACAGGTCATCTCTTGGGTATGTATGAGATGAGCTAGGATACAATTCCCTCAAAGGCGTCATGTTTTGGTTTGACAACTTCTGCGAGATGAAAGCACGACGTCGACACTTGACAAAAGGTGGAACAAAGTCCGGATCTGGCGCACTACACACCAGGTGTAGACGCGTACATCTGTGACATGACGGACGTCCCTCGTCACACTTGACTCTCTTTTCACGACATGTAAGGCATCCTATAAAATGTAGAGACGTATAAGTAAGATGGCCGTGTAATGAGGAAGTTTTGTAAATCTTTGAAATCAAACAATAAAACGAAAAAGATTAAAACATTGAAGAGTTTAATGCGTGAGATTTGCCTCCCATCGATAGAAAGGATGGAATTAAGTTTGGCCATAGTAGAAGTTTCCTTACCTTTCTTAGAGCGACCTGGGTTGCGCCTCTTTCGCGCCCGGGGTGGAGGAGGCTGCTGACCCATAGGAGGTTCGAACATGTATCGACCCGGATATCAGGACCCGGATATCAGGACCCAGATACCAGGTATATCAAGTGCTAGGTATCGATTGGAAGATTACGAGGTGTTGAATTTGGCAAGTCAAAGCGCCTCTTGAAGTTGACGGAGAGATTAGATATAATCAATGTTGAAGTATGTCGGGTGATGAAGTAAAGTGGTATAGGGGCATGGAAACAAATAGATGTTGGGCTTATCAGGAGTGGTTGACGACGAACAATTCCCCCTCATTTCCGTGCGTCTGGAACGTGGGGTAAACGTGGGGATGCCGATCGCTGACCTCCAATTTTACTCTTGGTATGGGGTTAGAGTGCGGGGAGTAAATGGGGAAGCGGGTTTCTCCATGAGGACTATGACCAAAGGCCGCAATATGGAGCGTCACGATCAACCAAAATAGAGTATTTCATTCTTTCTAGGCAGAAGAATTCTTTTGTCGTCAGAAAGTTGCCCCTTCGTCGGTTGATTCACGGCCCAAGTCTAGACCCACCAGTCTGGGGAGGTTTAGCGTCTCGCCGTCGTCAACTTTTAGCCAATCACAGTGTTACGGCACGGAACTCCAGATTTTGTCGCTTTGGCCCACCCTTATCACTTTGTCTTAGGTCTATCTGGATTGATTACCACTGCCAGGCCGCGATGTAGCATGACTATCTGCTCAGTAAAGACAGCTATAACATGGGGTGAGGACTGTCCAATGCAGAATCTCAGTTTTCGAAAACCAACTCCATCCATTTCCAATCGAAAAAACATCCAATATGACTGTATCCGCCACCTCAGATGGCAAAGACCCTGAATATACTCTGCCGAGTGAAAAGGGGGCAAAAACACCAAGCGTTCATCATGCCTCTAAGATTGATAGCATTACAGCCTCAGAAGATCTCCAGGTGAGGGAGGCCGAGGAGAAATCTCTGCTCCGCAAGATTGATTGGAAGTGAGTTGAGATCATAACATCCACGAAGGTGCCATTGCAGGAGCACTGCTGACGAATATACAGCATCCTTCCGCTTTTGACCCTGTCTTATCTCCTTCAGTTTCTTGACAAGACAAGTTTGGGAAACACTGGAGTTATGGGCATTATCACCGATACTGTAAGTGCAATGGACCCAATGACTCCATGGGAGTCTATTTGACTGACTGTTGTACATAGAAACTCGTTGGACAGGAGTTTTCATGGCTTAGCAGCGTCTTTTACTTTGGCTATCTTGCTGCAAGTTATCCGTTGAGTGTTGCATTTGTGAAATATCCGCTCGGCAAAGTGCTTTCTATCTCAGTGTTAGTCCCAACTATTCCGAAGCTATCTACTTAATCTTACATTGTACAGTATTGCGTGGGCAATTATTCTCGGCTGTCATGGTGCTGCGAACAATTTTGCAGGGCTTGTCGTTCTTCGAATCCTCCTTGGCGCATGCGAGAGCGCCATCAGTCCGGGATTCAGTCTGATGACTGGTGTATGGTACGGTGCTCTTTATCTTATGTCTTTGTGAATCGACACAACTTTATTGTCCCAAAAAAAAAGAAAAGGAGTCAGTGTTAACTGTGAGAACGTGTAGGTACAAGCCATCCGAGCATGCATCACGACATGGTATCTGGTTTCTAGGAAACAGCTTTGGAGGACTTGGAGGAAGTTTGATGGCCTATGGTGTCAACCATATCCAGTCAAGACTTGCAACATGGCGGGTTCGTTTTCGCTCTGTCCATATAAAGATGATTCTGTCTGTCCTAACCCGCATACTCCATACAGTGGCTCTTCATCATTTTGGGAATCATGACATTTCTGTGGGGCCTCGTGCTGCTCTTCTTTCTCCCTGACACGCCTCTAACGGCTCGATTTTTAAATTCCGAAGAAAAGAAGCTTGCAGAGGCCCGTCCCCAGAAGAAGCAATATAGCTTCAAGAATACTAAATGGGAAAAAGCTCAGTTCATCGAAGCTATGGTTGATCCAAAAACTTGGATTATTTCCTTGATCATCGGCGTTGCTTCTCTTGCCAACGGTGTTGTAGCCAATGTAAGTTCTCTACTACCTCAACAACCCTATTCAAATTGCTAATTGATTTATAAGTTTGGATCTTTGATCATCACTAGTCTTGGCTTTGACACGTTGACAACACTTCTGATGAATCTTCCTGGCTCGGCAGTAAGTTTCGTAGCCACCATTGTATTGACAGGCTTAGCTTCCCGGGTTCGACGCTCCCGTATACTTCTCTGCATATGTTCTTGGTTGACCGCTATCTTGGGGCTTCTGTTGATCCGAGAACTGCCAACCTCCAACAAGTACGGTCGTCTTGTTGGTGCATGGCTCATGAACGCTTTCGCTGCGGCCTTCCCACTCCTCCTCAGCTTACTGGCCACCAATGTCACCGGATTCACTAAAAAGGCCACTGTTCAGGCCCATTTTTTCATATTTTACTGCGCTGGTAACATTGCTGGACCACAGCTTTTTATTTCAAAGGAGAAGCCACGCTACCTCGTAAGTTTCCTCATTCCCTACCTGTGCGATATATATCCAAGTATCGACTCTAATAATGTTTTAGACTGCTTACAATGGCTGTATCGGCTCGCTTTGCGCAGTAACTGTTCTCGCAATCATCCTGAGGTTTTACTTGGACTGGGAGAACAAGCGCCGTGACAAGGAGCAGGGTGTGTATATTGACCCCGAGGCCAAAGATATTTTCGAGAACGATTTGGATGAAATGATGCTGGCAAGAGTGAACCAGACGGATTGGGAGAACAGAAGCTTCCGATATTATCTTTAGATTGCAGATGATAGCTCTGTATAAATCGAACCATTTTATTCTATATTGTTATTATTCTATGTTGTTATTATTCTATATTGTTGTTATTCTTTATTGTTGTTATTCTATATGATCTTGGAATTCTCCTCATGTACTATATTTATTAGAACCTTTAAGTTGCTTCCAACACTATGTCGGAATAAAAATCCAAGATCTTCAGACAAGGATAAGGCATAGAATTGTTATTACTATATTTATCAAAACCTTTAACGTGCTTCCCACACTACGTCGGAATAAAAAGCTAGCATCTTGAGACAAGGATAAGGCATATAATTGTTATTACTATGATAATAGAATGCTATGGTACTTAATTCACTGGCTTAATCGGGTAGGATAATCCATGACCGAAGCGAAACACAGGATTTTCCGTATCGTAAGGCATATCAGATCTTGATTCCTCGACTGCTTTCATGGAAGATGGAAGATCAAATGGTAGCTTGCCCTCCGGACTAGCCCTGCCAAACACGACATCAAGGAATGCACTGCCGCTGCTCCCATAGCTAGACGTAAGAGCCGCTGCTGATGTAGCAATCTCCGGAATGGCTGCTGGCCGGTCAAGATGTATGTCGACGATTGTAGGCACGGCCTTGAAGATTGCTGCTTGTCGGGCCTTTTCCTCATGTGAATATTCCAATGAACCGGCATTGAACTTTGCTTCAAATCCGCCACTGCGCGGTTCGTAGGGTGCTTTCAGCCTCAGAAGAGCAATATCTGCATCAGAGGGGTTGCTCGTTATTTCCAGTCCCCAAGAAGTTGCAACGGTGGGGTCGATGCCTTCTATGTACGCTTTGAGGCTGCTACTTTTCAAAGGGAGGATATCGTTCTCATTAGTCAATAGCGTAAAAGCGCGCCGTTGCGCCTTGTCACCATCTTCTCTGAATTCTGCTTTTCCCACTATGGAAGCAGCGGCCTCTACATCGACGAATGGATTTTCGAATAGTCCGAGGGCGAATTTTTCCCGTAATAGGAGCCGGACCGACGCATCAATCCGGCTCTCGGAAATCAGACCGTCTTCAACTAGTTTAATGACAAGTTCGGGACGAGACTCGCCGCCAAATTGATCACAGCCTGCCTCGATGATTTTCTTCACACGATCTAGCTCACTGAGATGCTCGACTCCCCAAGCTCGAGCTGGCATATTTTGCCCAAGAATAGTTGCGTCGGTGACAAGGCCCCAGTCCGTGCAAACAATACCAGTAAACTTTAAGCTTTCGCGTAATAGGCGTGTGATGATACCTTTGTTGAAGGCGAATCCAACCTCCTCAAATTCAGTGTCGACCGGCATGGAGTAATCTAGAAATAATCTCGGTCAGCAACTGCCTGTGTTGATAAGTATTTCTAGTTTAAAAAATGAATATCTTACACGGCATCATTTGAGCAGCTCCTGCCGCAATAGCGGCTCGGAATGGACGAATGTGATACTCCATATTCTTGCCGGGGTAAACTTGTTCTTTGCCATAGGTGAAGTGCGAGTCTTCGCCGTCCTTTTCTGGGCCACCCCCAGGGAAATGTTTGGTCATTGTGGACACGGAGTTAGGACCCAACTCTGGGCCTTGAAACCCTCGAATGTATGCTGCGACGAGCTCTGAAGAAAGATCGGCGTCTTCTCCAAAGGTCCTCCCGATTCGAGCCCATCGCGGTTCCGTTGCAAGGTCTATCTGGGGATGTAGAGCTAGGCGGATTCCTAGTGCAAGGTACTCTTGTCTTGCCACATTCGCGAAACGCTCCACTAGTTCACTCGATCGTATGGCTGCAAGACCGAGAGAGTCTGGCCATTGTGAAAGAACGCCAGCCTGAAATCCAGTTCCTACATTATCCGTGAAGTGATTTCGAGGATCCGTGGATATAGTCACAGGAATGCCGAGTCTTGTGGCTTGGGCCCTCTCTTGCACTCGGTTTTGCCATTGAGCAGTTTCGCGGGCATCAGTAACTAATCCTACAAGATTGAAATGGCTCATCAATTTCTCTCCGACGAGCGTCTCGACGGCTGGTATACCAAAGGCTTCATTTGGCTCTGTTAAGAGGCTGCCTCCCGGGCCGATCATAATCATATTATGGAACATTTGACCAGCCTTCTCTGCGAGGGTCATGCGATTTAGCAAGTCCTCGACACGCTCGTCAATGGGAAGCTTTGCATTCTTATACGGTAGCGACGTGAAGTCTTGACCAGAAGGCATTGTGTGGGCAGACATCGTACGCCTCTGTGCGGAAAGCAGATTGATTTGTCGAAGATGGGGAGCTTTGCTCAATGCGATATAACAATTTGTATGTTGATGGGTGGGTGGGATCTCATCGACCGAGGGGTTGAGCGCCAAAGGGGAGATGCCGCGTATTCACACCTAGGCTCCTATCAAGTAAGATTCAGCGAAAAGAAGCGATCCAGATTTTCGTAGTCTATAATATTCTCAAATCCCTTCGATATGTAGTTAAACGGTGATGAGCGCGCTTCCGGCCCCGTCTATGCATTTCGACAATCTACTAAAAGTTGACGAGAGGATAGCCAAAATCTTGGAGCATTTCGACGGACCAGGTTGCAACCATTGTCAACTACCGTGGACGACGGTATGCCGTTTGCCACTATCACTATCGTCAACTATTAGATACTCCAAGCTTTCGCCTTTCCCGTCGTCAACTTTAGCAGATTCTTGAAATGCACCAGACCCACATAAAATCGTGCAATTTGCAGCCTGTATTCAAAGGCTGCCATCAGCAACACTGATTTATATTCTGCCTCACCCCTTTCACTCACCCTGCTCACCTTTCGGTTTACCCTCACCCTCGTTCTGCCCCAAGATCACCCTTTGGCAACAAGGGGCTTGCATTCCATGCCATGCCCCTTAGCACAATTGAAACTATTATTCAGAGGATCCGCAAAAAACGAAAATACATACAACAGTGAGTATTCGCTGGTGGTCACCCACCCAACTACTAATCCGCAGTCTCTGGCCTCATCGTCATCGGCGGGGGCATCCAGGGGTCGTAATGAGAGCGTCGAGTCTGTTTGTGCCAAATGCCCTGATTTACCGCGTTGGTGCCGGTGGTGCGGGGTATCATAGATCACGATATTGCCTAATTAGGCTACAGGTTGGACCTCGAAGAACGCCATATCCAAAATGGGTATAGCCCTACACGGGAGGCCCTGTTTCCTAATTGAGGCAAACTATAGATTACAGTACGGATAGAGCATGAGAATAATACAACTGGTAGTTTCATTTTGATTCCCCACCAATAAACATACTTGGTAGCTACTTATATTTCCAATCACCACTCACGCATATCGGCAGTAATTTGTCAGATTGATCGATTATCTCCGGTTTCTCTGTCTTTAACCTCTGTAAAGAGTGACCAGCTTATCTTTTCCACTAATATCTCGCGCTGTCAATATGCCTCCTTTCAAGGCTCCGGTGAAGGACGTTCTTGCTACAGCTTCTCTAGTGAGTTGAGGCCGATTCTCTTGATCCTGTGAAAGCAAGATAGTAGGACTAATAATATTCTAGCTTCCGTATAGGCAGTTTGTTCTCTTTGGAGACTCTATTACTCAGGGTGCTTTTGATCAGTCGAGAGGATTCGCGCTTGCTGCACAACTGGCCCATGGTAGTGCTCCCTGATGTCCTTGTTCATGTCAATGAATGGTTAGCCATAGGGACTTCATATTGCCGCTTTAGTTGACACGGCATTACTTTACTTGTTCTGTTCACTGACGTAGAGACCTTTAGACTACATGCGCCGCTTGGACGTTGTGAACCGTGGTTTAAAGTAGGTTTACCTTTCACCGGTGCGCCTGCACCCAGTTCTGTAAACATGTGCCAACATCTCCTTAGCGGATATCAGACAGAGCAAGGCCTAGCCATTATCGATTATGTCTTCCCCTCCCCAGCCAACTCACCGAAGATTGAGTATCTAGTATACCCCCCCCCCTTTCACCCCATATAGAACTCCTCCATTAACAAGTTTCCAGTCCCTCTTCTTTGGCGCCAATGACTCCGCCTTCGACGACGGCGCTAGCAAGCAACTCGTCTCGATAGATAGATACCGCGAGAACCTCGTATCTATCCTCTCCCATCCATCGGTCCTTGCACACAACCCGAGGATCATCCTTGTCACTACACCACCCGTGGACGAGTACCAGCGCCCAGAAGTAACACGCGCTGATGGAAAGGTGGACAGGGGCCGGTGTGCTGAAACCTCGAGAGCGTATGCCCAAGTAGGAAAGGAAGTCGGCGAGGAGCTTATCGCGAAGGGGAGACCGGTGGTTGTCTGCGATCTCTGGACTGCGATGATGGCGCGTGCGGGGTGGACCGGTGAAGGGGTGCTCGCTGGAAGCTTGAAAACCGACAAGAACCCAGCTTTGGCTGAGATGCTTTACGACGGTATGTGAAGCCGCTTCGCTTCGCCCCTCATTCCATCGCCCCGTAGGAACAAACTTAAAGAATACTGTCGCTGACACTCCTCTCCCTTCTCATAGGCCTTCACTTTAACCCTGCTGGGTACGAAGTCCTGTACGAAGAGATGCGGAAGGCGATGGCGGAAGCTTGGCCAGACAGCGACCCAGAGAGCATAGAGAAACATTTCCCAGAACATGCCGCCTGGTTTTAGGGTGCGGCGGATAACAGGGCGCTAAGTAAAAGCAACTGCAGTAGCCTACGGGAGGTAAAGGGCGAGAGCCGGATGCAAGGGCGGTGGTGACCTGAGATTGGCCTTGCAAATCGCATCGGGCGACGATGGGGGGAATAGGAGGAGCGGAGGATAACGGAAGCAAGGAGTCTAACCTAATTCTCTATTTCTGGGACACGATAAGCCATATCTTGCGACTGGCAATAATATAGGATGGCTGATTGTGATAAAATAGATAGCATAGATATAATCTAGACCGGTTGAGCCTCAAGTCTATCATCGGCGGAGTGACGCTACAGAACATAGACTCAGCTCATAGGTAGCGTAGTTACAGCCAGGGTGTGTATCTGATACAGGTAGCGTATTGCCACGTAGTACTGGGAGCCTCTGCCAGACAGTGAATCACATTAGATTAGAGCGACGATCATGGCTGGGTAGACCTCAAGCCTACGAATAAAAACCTTCGCTTCGGGGCCAACGGTATCGGAGACTATCGAAGGCGGCCCACATTCATTATCTTGTCGCGGGTAGCGACTTTATGCCGCCACCACTGTATCCGCTGCTCCGAAACCTCGGTAAGGCAGGAAGGATTGCGCGGATAGTATGATTGTAGCTCTATTCTTTTCCCTGATAGTAAATGGTTTGATTTGGCTACCTAATTAGGAAGTTTTAAGTCGATAAGCTTCTACCACAGTGTTGGGTCCACTTCAAAATTACCGCTTTTGGTAGGAGGGATCCACAAGAGTTACGCGACTCTCGAGTGTGGGTCTTACCCCAGATTGCCATGTGGAATAGCTTGACACTTTCTGGGGTAGATATATAAGGAGGCGATATGCTCTCGTTGGAAGATCAGTAACTTATTTCACCACTCAACAATTACACCAGTCTTTCCTCCACTCTCTAGCCCATTGGATTCTTCAACAGGGCAAATATTTGCCAATATGGGTGACCATGATATCGAATTCGAAGGGGAGAAGATCTCCACGACTCCAGTGTCCTATTCAGAGAAGCCAACTGCAGAGATGATGGAGAATTCTCCTATCACCCTGACCGAGGAAGATGTATGTTGCCTTCTAGATCCGCAACTAAGAAACTCGCTGACCTCTCCGCCTAGAATACTCGGATTAGGAGGAAGACTGATATGGTCATCTTGTCGATTCTGACTTGGGTCTACTTCTTACAGGTGCGTTGCGTGGATGTCAATAATCTGTTACAGGCGCTTATTTGTGGCCCCTTAGGTTCTGGACAAGGGCGTCATGGGAACTGGCGCAGTTTTCGGTCTACGAGAAGACACCCATATGACAGGACGTGAATATTCACTCCTCGGTTCGATCGCACCAATTGCGCAGTTAGGATGGCAGCCATTCTCAGCTTGGCTGATTGTGAAGGTGCCACACCGGATCCTGATGCCATCGATGATCCTCGGATGGGGAATTGCAGAGACAATGACATGCCTATGCCATGATTTCAAATCAATGATGGCCTGTCGTTTCTTCCTTGGTCTGTTCGAAGCTGGCTGTCTGCCTCTATTTGCTATCATGACTGGACAGTGGTACCGCCGCGTTGAGCAACCGCTTCGTGTCTCTATTTGGTATTCCATGAACGGCACAGCAACGATGGCAGCTGCTGCCTTATCTTATGGTCTCGGCCGTATCACTACTTCAAGTTTATATCCGTGGCAAATGTTCGTTATCCTGAGCATTATCATGAATATCACACTGACAGTTGAGCAGCATTTACCTGTTTTGTGGACTGCTTACTGTTGTCACTGCACCCGTCTGTTATTATTTCCTCGACAACGATATCTCCGAAGCTCGCTTCCTCACCCCTATGGAACGGTTACAGGGCGTTGAACGCCTCCGCAGCAACAAATCTGGCGACGAAACGGTCCATGAGTTTAAGTGGCCCCAGGTTTGGGAAGCTGCTCTTGACGTTAAGACCTGGCTGTGGGTTGTGCTGGCGATCCTACCCAATCTAGGCTCGGCATTACCAGGTGTCTTTGGGCCCCTTATCATTAAAGGCTTTGGCTTTGACTCTTATACGACGCTACTGCTAAATATTCCTTATGGTTTCATGACATTAATTGTTGTCATCTTATCATGCTGGGTCGCCAATAGGATGAAGCTGAAGGGTATCATCCTGATGGGCTTCATGCTTTTCCCCGTTATTGGTTGCGCAATGCTTTACGGACTTAGCCGCGAGGAAAGAATGCGACCTGCGCTACTCGTCGCGTACTACATCACCTCCTTTTTGTTTGCAGGCAACCCTATACTTCTTGCGTGGTCCGTTGGAAATACTGCCGGACAGACCAAAAAATCTGTCACAATGGCATTTTACCAGGCCGGTACCTCTGCAGGAGCCCTTATTGGCCCGCTTCTGTTCACTGCAGAGCAGGCCCCAGAATATCACCCAGCTATTGGAGGTGTACTTGGTGTCTTTGTTGCTATGATGGTGCTCCTCGGTGTGCAAATCGCCAATTTGATGTGGTTGAACAAGAAGCAGGAAAAGAGGAGAATCGCAAACGGGAAGAGTGGGGTTATTGTTGATCGTTCCATGACAACGAACGTCAACATAGATTCGAAGACTCAGGAAGTGACAGGCGATCGGGAGGAAGTCTTGGACTTAACAGACAAGCAGAATGACGAGTTTGTGTATGTCTACTAACTGATCAAATCAGTTTTGGGGACGAGGCAAAGAGTTGGAAGCAGAGGGGGAGGCTGGAGTCATATCCGCTGTAGTTACTCCATTACGTTCATTTAAGGATAACCCTATACTTTTATTAAATAAATTCATTCTTTCAGAGAGTTTGGCTGCCTTTATAATTGATTCCTCAAGCCAAGACTGTCTAGTACCAAAGAGCTTGATTCCAATAGAGGGTCTTCTCGGTAGCCAGGTCATCGACATCGGTGTAAAAGGTAGTGTTAAAAACGAGTTGAACACCAATGGTGGTGGTGTTATACAATGGCCACTCGGGATTGTCCCCGGGCCACATGCTGTTGGGGTTTCCTGTCAGAACAAAGGAAAGGAGGTACTTTTGCATCATGACCTATAAAAATTGTGTGAGTATAAAGATCGAGAAAGAGATATGCGGTGGCTTACAGCGATAGTAGCATTGACTGAAGTACTTCCACCCGGTCCGCCACCAGCAGCACCACCTGGGCCAACGGTAGTGGTCGTATTAGATGAAGTAGCCGTCGATATAGCAGCCGAAGAGGTGCTAGTGGTATTGCTTGTAGTGGTTGTAACGGAAGCAGATTTATACCCTAATCAAATGTATTAGCCAAATATAACTTATCCATTAAGCACAAAAGCCTTACAGTAATAGCTTTGATCAGTGCCATGGGTGGCTGAGTCCAAAGCAACCATCGCGTTCCAGGTCTGGTTATTCATAGCGTGAGTAGCGGCTAGGTTATGAGCGGTTAAGTCAAAAGATTGCTTCATGTCGGCAAATCGGAGGCCAGGGCTAGTATAGTCTGATTCGGGATAGAAATCGAGGATCTTTTGAACGACATCATCTGTGATCGCAGGGAAGAAGACTCTCAAGTAAGCAGCAACATCGTCGGTGGTGTCAACTCCAGAGTAGGCCTGGCTGTTAGCCTCATGTTGTTCATGAGTAATGACCATTGGCCCGGTGAAGTTGAACCGTCCCTGGTATAGTTGGGCTTCGTCTATTCGACCTAGTTAGTGAAGACTCACTGACAATAGAGATCTCGAAACATACATGTGTCCGCAACAATGTCACCGTCAACACGAGGTTGGAATTGGTAGCTGTAGTCGCTCGTGACTGTACTGGCAGCATCTTGAAGCGTAGTGAAATCGACAGACCGCATGCAGTCCAAGTGACCACCATCACAACCAACAGCAGTTGAGACATTCTGCCAGAACATCTACAAGAAACAAATAGTTAGATATTCTGTTCGCACTTTTACAAGAGCCCAACTTACCTCTGATGTGTGATGACCAGCCCCTGGAACAAAACCGGGGGACATCACATATGCCTGAGCGAAATTTTGCTCCGCATGGCCACTAAAGCGCTATAAGTGTCAGTCTGCGGGCATATATGTCAGTTTGCGTAGAAAACATACAGTAGTCTGGAAAAGAACTTGAGAAGCTCCAGCAGAGAAACCAGTTGCGGTAACTCGATCAGCATCACCACCAAAAGCGCCAATGTACTTCTTAGTCCACTCAAAAGCGTGCTGGACGTCCCAAATTCCAATGTTAGAGGTGCCCCCCTCGTGAAGCAGGGTCGCACCGTTGGCAATTCCCGTCATGCCAAGTCTGTAGTTATAGGCAACATAGACGAATTCGGTGGTTAGGTTGAAGAGACCTTCAGGAGAAGTCTCAGATTTGCTGCCACCAGTGAAACCGCCACCGTAAGTCCAAACAAGTACAGGGAGTTTCTTGCCTGCGATATTAGCAGGTGCCCAGACGTCCATGTATAGACAGTCCTCGGTTGAAGCACAGTCGACATCGGCATCAGCTAAGTCGCCAGTATTGATCCCAGTCTCAACGGGTGGCCATTGGGGCTTAGCCCAACGGCCACTACCGGTAGGAACAGCAGCAAACCGGATGTTCTGGTACTTGTAATAGCCGATGGTAGAGTTCCCAGCGACAGGTGCAACAGTGCAGTAGTCGAGTGCGACGGTTGGTGAAGAGGCATGCGCGGTTGTCGTAGTTGGGACTATGATGCCAGTCGCTTGCGCTGCCTGGTTGTTGCCAGCATTTTGGTTGCCGACGTTCTGGTTGCCTTGTCTCTGGACTGACGCGGCAGCTACTGCTAGAGGCAGTAAAAAGCTTGCGAGGAGATACATGTTTCGAAACAAAGCAATACAATGGAAATCTGACACTAGATAGTAGAAAGAATGGCCGACGTCGATGCGGGTGCAAGCGATGACTTACGAAACGGTACAGGAAGGAGAAAAAGAAAACGGCTTTATATAAGAGCCCAAATAGTCTTCAAAATGGAAAGAGTGCATCGTCTTAACGGCTCGATCCATATTTGTGGAGTGCTATGCTCTATTCGCGGCGTTGGATGAGGCATTGAGGCGGCGGATGCTTAATAGAGATTTGCTAGGATAACAGTTTTATTGTGCCTCACAAGCCCCGGCATTAATATACTTTTCGAGGTTCGGGACTCGAGTAAATGCGTTGCATTGGCTGTTCAGTGAAAATAGAGGATCTCTCCACAAGCTTTTCTGGTCCGTAGTTCACTAAACCTTGGCTAGAAGCTTAATCCCTGTCTACTAAGCCACAGTGCCGACGCCGGTAAGAGTGATGATGATGCGGCAGGAGAGTGTTACGAGGCCTTTTCAACCCAACTTATTTATTGGCTGTTAAGATCATCCATTTGCTGTGGGGATCTGTGGGCCAGAATCGTGGGGACTTCGTGGGGATCACGTGCGTGATTCGTGGCCCTCTCGTCCCCACCCCCTTTTCAAGCACATGAGACACATGCCCAATGCTCGAACGATCCCCTTCACCACAGGTACTCCCTTCACCATAAGTTATATGGCAAACCTCTCACATTAGGTCCGACCGAACCGGAACTGGTAGCATGAGGAGACAGAGAAAAGAGAGAGGCTCCATTTCAGAATGGAATGAATTCATTGACCGACTACCTACCTACCTATTGTGGTCGACTACAACATGCGTTGGCTTTTTCTTTTTTATTACCCTATATCAACGTACTCAGGTTTTAGCTACCAAATCCAGCAGCTTCTACCTCGTAGAGTGAGCCGTTGG